>JAQFYC010000166.1:0-76929 GCA_034694165.1 Tomocerus mixtus | reverse complement strand
CTGAGATTGCATGAAAACCCCGATCAACATGATGACCACCATTATGATAATCACAATGATAATCAATGCAAATAAACAAGTTCCTTTTCTACAATGTTTACCACGGTTTATTCTTTTATGTATATTGCCCAGCAGATAATAAATATATTATAACATAAATACTTACTTGTAGGAAGCCTATGCATTCTAACGTTAATATAAACACTGACATTAATGTAATGATGGTCAAGAATGTTATATTCTACTTAACTGACCTAGCTTTTTAGTTAATGCATTTTAAATGGACAGGGTAAATAGGTTGTCAGAATGAGGACATGTTTAATAGCGTAAAGTTAAATATTTAAGCGCACTTCCATAAGGCATCAACCTAGTATTATCTATTACCCTCACTTTCGCTATTTTGTGTCTAATTAAATATTTACTCAAGTCAAGGTGATTTTGGCTGAAAGTAAATACGGTTAAGGTAGGTTATAGTATAGTACTTGGTACGTTGTTATTCATGTAGGTATGTATTCCTATTTCCGATATTGACACTCATCCAGTTAAATTTAAAGTGTGCCCATTCGAATTGCTCCACATTTCAAACACGAACTTGGCCACTACATATGTACAATGGGTTTTCCTTTCGCTTAAGAATCACAACCACCTAGTTAAATACATAAATATTTGGAAAGCTTCTTTAAGACATTTTAAAGAACTATTACTTACCTATCATGTTCTTACACGTTATCAGATAACGTAATTTTCTAAGTAAACGAAAGCGACATGAATCCGTTTTAGAGCAAGAGTAGTTCGCAAGTCTTTGCATTGAATAATGTGACCTATTTCTAAATACTCCGGGGAGTAAATCTATGCGCTAGATATTTTTTAAAGTAATTTGGGATAGCAAATAATTGTCGGGTTTGTTGTTTGCTTTTTCTATAAGTAGCTGTTATCGCCTATTTATAGAATTTCAGTAACAAGATTTAAACAGGTAGCGTAGAGTAGAATATTATGCCATTTATTGTGAATAAATACAGATAGTCAAATCGTCTATTCTTTCTCCAAATTATCTTATTGCCATAAATACTTAAGGGATTTCCAGCAACTCGTATCTGTATATACAAAAGATACATAAAATACTTTTTCATTATGACATCTAAAAACAATCATGGAATTTTTGACTTCTGCGTACATAATATATAGCTTCCATAAATAATTCGTTAGTGTGAGAGTGCCTGTTCTCCAGAGTAAATAGGAATTGCACAAAAAGCAAAGGACTTGTATATTGAGGTAGGATGAAATATTTTCCTGGAAGTATACTTAGGTACATTAGTATAGCTTATACAATACACTAGCAGTTTACTTGCCAATAATATGCTCTAAACTTGGCTTGGAATGCGGCATCCTGTCCTGTCTTGTCAAGGCTTGCACCGAAGTGGAGTGGCTGGAGCCAAGCTAACTGGAGCTGGAGCAAGAAGCACGACACATGCAAAGAAAAGTTCAATGCTCTCTGCATTTTGCGCTCGTATCCCTAACCTGGGTTAACATTTCGCACATCAACCCATACTTCCTCCACCGTTTTCGCAGATGGACTCTACCCAGCTGGAGAAGCCGGTTAGGTTGACTTGACGTTGATGTACCTTACGTACATCTGCAACTGGAGATAAGTAGGTAGACGCTCTTTCAATATTGATTCACTGAAAGTGCTAGCCTATGCTCGGGTAGCTTTCCACTCTAGGCATTGAACAGATATACATCATCCTAGTATCCAAATGGATATTAAGATAAGTATGTATCTATGTAAAGATATACTTTATATCACCTTACGTAACACAGAGATATACTTATAGACAGAGGCTGTATTATTTTTTAATTCGCGAATGTAGGGCAACTTGGGAACAAGTCAATTCAACCCTAGAATAATAGGCTCTCCCTGTGTACATACTTATTTAGGTATATACAATATACAAAAAGACGACTCTCTTAGTCAAAAGGCATTAGTATTTGCTTAACTCAAAACGAGCTCAAATATTAAGCTCCTTTGTAATATGCTTGCTTGCAGATCATAGGGAAAGAACACAGGGGAAGACTTTCCGAATAGCAAGAGAAATGGAGTTGCTTTCCAGAATTTGTAGGTCACAGAGTTAACCTGCAAAGATTCATTGAACTTTGCCTCTACTTTATTATTAATATATAGTTTTGGAAGCCGAAGCTCTATAAGGCTTATATAAGGTACCTGGAATCCCAAAATACATCTTGATTCTACAAAGCTAGAGAGAAGATAAGTTACGAAGCTTCAGCAACTTTCAGCGAAACGCTTTTTAGCATCTTTCTCATACTTATTAGTACCTATTCAAACTTCTATATAAGTAGTACATACATATAAATATACACAAATAATACATATACAATTTAAAACTTCTTAGTACAGGTTCTATATTATCTGCCAAAGCATAGAATAGTATAGAACAAAAGAGATTGCAGATTATCATAGGTACATCAGTATTACATGGCAGGCAGTCTTACACTTTTACACTACACCAGATAAATACAAATATTCTCTCTTTTTTATGTCTTCATAAGAATTTATTTAAAAAAATATCGCGATTATTTTGTTCTAAGCACAGAAACGTGCAATTTGTACTGAAATTCCATGCAATTAGTTGCTATTGCGTAGTTAAGAAAAAACTACTGAATGCAATATGTAAGTAGCATAAAATCATTGCATTGGTTGTGCTGTGGTATTGTGCAGGTCAGTGCAAACCATTACAATGTAATTGCAACGGAATAGTTGAAGTAGAGTAGTACAGTACATAATTCTATAGCTAGATATATACGAAAACCACGAAATGCTGTCTGAGGATATTAAGTTGTAGAAGTAGGATAATATGATACTGTTTTGTGTGCTATCGTTCCCACTATCTATATGCAATGTTTTATGGGTGTTTGTAGAATCCTAGATGCTCAAACGTACACATGAAGTCTAGTTTTAGGTACCTGGATGGAATGATAGGCAACGCAACGGCTGCACATGAGGCAAACCAAGACAAGCTATAGCGTAACTTAGGATAGGTCATGATTCTTTCTTTGTATGTATGTGTATTCTAGGTTTTCTATAGCTATGGCATTGCAAATATGTGTGTACTACTGTATATACATACTAAAAGTTTTTTTTGTATAAATAATGTACTGTGGTATACCATACCTACTTACAGTTACATATTTGTATACATTAGCAAAAACGCTGTCTGAGTATTGTCTGAGTATGTATGTACTGCAACAAAAACTTAAAGCAAAAGTACATTATAAACTGCACATTTAAGTAGTTTGTAGATTGATTGTAGACTCACGCTTGTATCTCGTCAATATATAGCTAAGCCATACGCAATTTGCGTTTGGGTTGCTTTACATTTTAATGGGTATTATCTGTATTAATACAACACGAAAATCTCCAAACCTCAATTGAGGTGTGCAGTGAGCAGTGTGTTGGGAATGAATGAGTAGCAATAATAGTAACTGCAATTCTTGTTTGTATAATACTTTATTTATTTTCTACTAGTTTAATCAATTCGCATATTTGTGCACAGAGTAATGAGGAGATCATCCACGTTCACGTTTCCACGTAAGTAGTAAACTAACATGCACAATCGTTTCACACAGGGTATGCACTTATGCAGGTTGATTTTTTGAACTCTAGGTCCAATTTGCCACTTATACAAACATTACCTACCTCCTCTGTAGTTAAATATGCACCTGCATAATTCTTCAGTTGTTTTCTAAAATAGGAATATCAACTTTGACAGTTTTGATAGAGAAGCTTGATGTTCTGCTCCTTCTCATTGTGTGTCAAACAGTCAAACCAGACAAAACTAACTATAAGAAAAATTACATAATGCGCAAGCATACTGTACTGCACTACTTTAATAAATAGCAAATAGCTACCTTAGGGTCTCTGCAAGTTGTTTTGATGAAAAGTAAATAGTTGTTACAACTACGGATACGTAGCTTGTATCTGGCATTTTAGACAAGATAGAGCTTGCTTAGCTGAAAACTTGTTAATAGGGATTCACTTGGTACGTGCATTTACCTACAAAGCAGTATATTCTGAATTCATACGAATCTACTATTAGGTATACCTTTTAGGCTTTTATGCAACCTGAAAGATAACTGAATTTGTATTGCATAGGTACACTGTGTATTGCACGTGTACAAGACATGCTGATAATAGTTGTAAGTTTACAACTACATTAAACACAGTAGAAGCACTACAACTACGCTTTTGATGAAAGGAATAACACCAAAAAAACTGACTTTGGTTAACTGACCTAAGCCAACATGAAAGAATGAAAAATGCAAAACACTGCATTTATCTATGACGTACCTAACGTACGCTGTCTGTGCTACTCCTACTCATTTTTCCTGGTTTATCGTATCTTAATTGAGCACATAAGTTGAATAGTGAACAGCAGAACACATGCTGCTCTTGTACAATGCAGCAGTAATACTAAAGAGCATTGAACTATGTTCAGTAGATAAGTGCCTAGTACGTATATTACAGTTTAGCTCTTTAGTTTATAAAGCTGTATAAGGTTCCTTGTTTTTGTATGCAAAGTACAAACATTAAACTCCAATTTCCTTCATTCTTTAAGCATTTATGCAATGCGAACACGACAATCTGATCCTAAGCCAAATACTCAAAACTTGCCGAAAATTATCTGAGAATATTCATATACTACTATATTAAAGTATAGTATACGTGCTCACGCATGCACGCACACAGGTAGTATTATTGAGCCAGATTATTTTTAGCTTCTACCACTGCTACTTTTATCTTAAAAATCTAGTATGTGTCTACTAACATGTCGTAATGAGAGCAGTTTTCAGCATGCAAATACCTGTCTTCATCTTTAATATGCTATAAAATAGATTTAAACATGTAGCACCTATCAAATAAAGTCTACAAAAGTTGACAAGTACAATGATATGAAACTGGACAGCCTATATACGTGCTCTATATATTTGTAGTAACTACCTTGTACATAAATCGCTATTAAACTACAAGTATGTAGTAGCTCTAGTTGTTATTGCATGTCTACCGTCAAATCAAGCGCAAATAAAATATTTATTACAAAAGCTTTCTTAATTTAAATAAAAACTTGCCTTCAGTTCCAAGTCTATAAAAACGAAGAGAGCCACGTGGTACTTAAATATTTATAAGAAATTATATTTGGCAAATCCTTTGGGGGATATTGTCAATCAAAGAATCAAACACTAATAATAGATAGTAATCAATAGCATTAGTTAACAGCAATCAATCCTCTTGTTAACTATTTGTCTGCCTGTACTGTCTATCGAATGGACAAATGTGATCCAATCCTCATTTAATGTTTTAATTTTTAACCTCAGCAGAGTTTTCAATTCCTTAATACGTATTTAATATATCGGCGAATATATTATGCTCACTTATAATAACTTTAATAAAACAAAATAAATGACACAAAAAAGAAATTCTGTACTTGAGCAGTATGAAATTCAAGAAATAAATATCAAAACAATTTAATAATACATATACAGGTCTATAGACAATCCTTACTTTTATTTTGCTATTTAGTAAATGCGAATCAATGGTAACAAGTTAACAATTTGATCAAGTATAAAGTATCATACAATGTATTTTTCATATACACAATAACAATTACTTTCTTCTATTGCTGGACTCCACAGACTTACAAAATTCACATTATTAATGCATTGACAGTGGGATACAGAAAATATTCTTACCATAGTACCATATCTATTTACACATGACATAACTTGGTTGTAAATAGTACATACAATTAGGGTAAAGAATTACAATTACAGTTTCAACATTAAATACGTGGATATTCTTTTCGGTCTAATCAATTCAATATCTAATCAAACCAAGAGCGTACTACACATAAATCAAGTATAAGAAAAACGGATACCACATATAAATATCAAGAATTACTTTCCTAGAATACTAACTAAAATCAGTTGGTGGCCAATGTCAAGTTAAATGCTTTGCTACTCGCATAACATACTTTACTCATACATTGTTATTATTAAGGATATTTGCAATTTGAAGAGTTCTACATTTTACATCTTCATATCTCTAAAGAAAGCGGAAATACTAATTACAGAGCGACCAGATTATGTACAAATTCTGTATTGAAGCAACTAATAATTAATTACTATTATTGTTCTTTGCATTATTATCTGTTAAATCGCCATCTAAGAAAGCTCACAAGGAGGAAAGGTGAGATTTCCTGCAATTCACACACATCGTTTGCAGTAAACGTTACATAGGTTGGTATATTAATATTCCGTATATTCGTATTGGTAAAAAATTTATTTGCTTATACGCAGCCATTATCTTTTAGTCTATTCCCTATTTTCTAATGTCACATCGGCTTATGTACAGATTCGAATAAAATGTCGACAACAAAAAAAAAACGTCTTTTTACATGTGCTGCTGTGTTCTCCATAAAGAGTGATATAATGGTGACTTTTTCCCTATAAGCTGTTCATGAGAACCTCTGTCCACAACTCGCCCTCCATCCAAAACTAAAATTTCATCTGCATCTAAAACAGTCGAGAGTCGATGAGCAATCCAAATGGAAGTTTTTCCCACGGAAGCTGCTTTCAAGGCTTCCAAGATGTTCTGTGATAAAAATATTCATGAGCATCAGAATTTCGAACTACAAAAATAGTATTTATTCCGTAATTGGTTTATTTTTTACTTTATATTTTCAGAATTTTCAGATAATGGTAGCGTGAAGAGGAAATAATTAATCTTAAAACAACTGCATTCATTGCTCATACAAACTACTGCTTACTTGTTCCGTCAAAGAATCCAATGAGGAAGTTGCTTCATCAAATATTAAAATAGGAGTATCTTTTAGTACAGCTCGGGCTATGGCAACTCTTTGCTTTTCACCACCACTGAGCTTCAATCCTCTTTCTCCTACTTGAGTTCTGTAACCTTTTTGCCATTTTAGGATTGATTCGTGAAGATTTGCCAACTCGGAAGCTTTGTGCACCTGGTCGATGGTTGCGTCCAGGTTTCCATAATGTAAATTATATTCAATAGTGTCGTGGAAAAGGACACAATCCTGCGGACAAAATAGAAAAATGTTACCATTCACGTTACGCCTACACAACATTATAGCGTCACTGACACCAAAATTATTTTTGCTGCAGTACAGTACTAAAAGGTAATCGTATTAAAAATACCTGAGGTACAACTGCAATTGTTTGACGTAAGGAATCTAAATCAATATCCGCTATTGGTTGGTTACCGACCAGAACGCTTCCATGTTGAGGCTCAAAGAAACGATAGAGTAAACGAATAATAGTCGATTTCCTGAAATGTAATTACAAAGGAATATTAAAGCAATTGTCAAATGTGAGTTAGGTACGTATATCCATGAACAAAAGTGTTAACACTACATACCCAGAGCCAGAGCCTCCAACTATAGCAATTTTTTGTCCTGGTTCAACTCTGAAGTTTAATCCATTCAAAATCGTATTCTGAGTATTGTATCCAAACGCAACATCTCGAAATTCAATGGAGGCATTTTCTCTGGTAATATTCAATTGTGGAGCATTCTCTTTAGACTGCAATTTAAATAATATAAGTAGGTCAAGAATTTTCTAACAGTTATTGATGGAAACGTATTTTATTCTTCCCATGCTACGAAGATGTGGGTCAACTGCTGTCAAGAATTTAGAATTAATAACTTTTATTCATCCTCTCCACGTACTTTATGCATCTTGCCAGTGAACATTGAATACTCATCATTTACTACAACTAACAGACAATGCAAATAGTCTCAAATCTCATTGATTAACTTTCCTACAGACTCCGATAAACATAGAAAAGTGTCACATACTATGAAATTCAAAATTTACGACTATATAACTAGTTCAATAACCCCCTTCAAACCAATATGGACAACATAAATGCCTACTTATTGTGTGCATTCCTTTCTGTACATCCAACAAAGTATCATTCGCATATACACGATGCTATTGTTAAATATTACATGAATGAGCGCAATCCCTAGCTATTAATGCACTATATAACTGCAATCTGCAACTTTTTGTAGAGCGTATGAAATAGCAAGAACTAACCGTTCTTTTGATTAACTAAAACAGTAATAAATGCCATAATATTATGTACAGACCATACAGACTTACAGACTACTCTATTCACACAGTAAGTGGATAACAATAATATCATTGAATAAATCAATATTAAACCTACTTTCATAAATTTCTTATAAACAAAGCGATTTGGCATATCGAAGTATACATCAGTATATAATGCTGTTATTGACTGATAGCAGGATAGCACCCATCCATCTAACATAGGTCTTCATTTTCACGAGAGAAATTGCAACATGGAAACAGTACGATGAATGCTTAGTCAATCAATTTGTAGAAGTTCCTGACCTGCCATAACATAGTTCTCAGTGAGATACAGCAGAAGTATAGGCAGCTAGAGGCGTAAAGAAGCATTGCTAGCTCAGCCCACTTCTAATCAGAGTTATATCTTTGCTTCTCTCTATAGAAGCATTACAAGTTTTATTGTACAGAATATTACTCTCATATGATATTGCGTTCCTAATTCTAAACTCAACTCACAACAACTCAATTCACTTCATTCTCGACATGTAGAAAACTATATGCATTATTTGTCTATATGAATTTTTTTACATTCCTGACACAACTTACTAATTATATGAAGACCAAGGAAACTTTAAGGAAAGGATACAGATAACTCATTTAGAACTCAATAACTTGACATAATTCAACGTTCTTATATAATGATTCCAAACTACTTAGTATAAGATAATTAATCGGTTAATATTATTATAATGTGTGGAAAACATAAATTGACGGTGACCCAAATTCGAGCAAAAGAAACACAAAAGAAAACAGCAAAGATTTTCAACAAACCTGAATTTTGGTCTGGACGGACATAAGAGCAAACATTGTTGTCATGTCTATCATAGCTTGTCGAACTTCCCTGTAAACGGAACCAAGAAATCCTAATGGCACAGACAGTTGGAAAAGTAACCCGTTTACCATGACCAAGTCTCCAATACTCATATTTCCTAAAATATTTATGAAAAATAGAATTGTATAAATAAAAGATTGCAATTATTGTATATATGTTACACGGAAACAGCAGTTATTCTGAAATAGGTACTTGCCTTTGCCAATTTCTCTTGCAGCCATCACCATAATAGCGCTCATGGCTACGCTAAAGATAGCATTTTGTCCAAAATTCAATGTAGCTAATGAGGTACTTGTCTTCAACGATGCAGCTTCAAACTTTTGCAAAATCGCGTCGTATCGCTTGGCTTCATATTGTTCATTGTTAAAGTACTTCACAGTTTCATAATTGAGTAAAGAATCTACAGCCCGATTTCCAGATTCATTTTCAGCTCTGTTCATTTCCACACGAAATTGAGTACGCCATTGGGTAATCGCTAAAGTGTAGGCTGCATACGCTGAAACACATCCAACGGCTACTAGTGCAAAGTCAGATCCATATCGGTAGCCCTGTGAATTAAAAATGATTTACTTAGGATATAAATACTTCGCACATTCGCACATAATAATATTATAATAATTAGTGACAAAATTCAAAGTTTTCATGCATTTGTCTTGCAAATAGTAAATTGGCTCACCAAAAATGACGAAACAAGCGCCAACTCAAAAATTGTTGGCAGAACATTGAATACCATCGCAGTCAAGACAAAATTTATACCCCTGGAACCTCGATCGATTGTCTGTTAGAAAATATTAATAATTAATTTTTACAGAATACTAAACTGGTCATGTATATAGGTTCGGATTAATAGCTAGCTTCTAAATGCTTAAGGTTTATAAAAATTAATGTATTGTATACATAAGTTATTAAAGTCATAATATGTAAAGCACAAATAAAATACCTTAGATAAAGCACCAGTCTGACGGCTTAAATGAAAAGATAAGTCCAAGTTGTGTAAGTGTAAAAATACATTTTTGGCTATTTTTCGGATACTTCTTTGAGCGACACTTGCGAAAATGGCGTTTCTTAATTCATTAAAACCTGCAGCTCCTGCACGGGCTATACCATCTGCAAACATCGAATTCGAATATAAAACTCTACAAACGTTAATAAATAGTTAATATGTGTATAAATGTTCTTACATCCGACTAGGACAGCTATCGTAAAGGTCGCTACAGTATCCGCAGCATTGGTAAAGTTAACAACGGGTCCAAGAGAATCAACACCAAGTTTAAATAAAAAT
Source organism: Tomocerus mixtus (assembly GCA_034694165.1). Classification (NCBI taxonomy): domain Eukaryota; kingdom Metazoa; phylum Arthropoda; class Collembola; order Entomobryomorpha; family Tomoceridae; genus Tomocerus; species Tomocerus mixtus. Next base: position 66,622 of record JAQFYC010000166.1, on the reverse strand, counting down.
GGAACACAAACATTTAGGACTTTGGCTCCCACGAGGAGTCCCACAGCTACTAATACTCGTTTCTTGATTTCAGGCTCATCCTAATACACAAAAAAGGAATAATTATAGTAATTTCAGCTTAATAGTTAGAAAAACATTATTCAGAGGCAAAAGTCCATTCTAACACTAGAAATTATTATGTGAAAAGCATAATAACAAACTTACTTTTGGCCATAGATGAGTGGCCATGGCCTTTAGCATTTGACTAGAAGTGACTTCTTTCGCTTCATGAGGTAGTTTTATCCCGTTCCTTGCAAGTGAAGATTGTCCAGGATGGAAGCAAGATCGGTTTGGTATAAATGGTATCTAAAAATATCATATCTCATGATTTGATATTTACAGCCAATGTAGTCATAAAATCAACACATCCATTTAAAAATGCTATTGCCCCTTTAAGGGCCATTGATGAGGGCGACTCAGCATAACAACAGCTTACTAATTTCTGTACACTTAATTTATATAGCATGATCTCTGACTCAATTATTTCTAACACGATCTCTTTGTATTTAGGGTTATTAGTGTCTACATCAAAATCAAAGTGAGCACTTTCATCGGGATTCCATAAACAAATCCCTATAAGTAAACTTAAGTTTGGGGAAATTTCTCGGTCTAGAAAACTAAGTTCAGTAGTTAATGCTAACTTTTTCACAGTTTTCATTTTTCTGAAATCCTGTGCAAGTTTTGCAAGGCTGTAATCCCAGGTGGTGTGTGTCTCTTTATTGTCTGTATGAACTTCGGAAATCTTCTCGAAATCAAGAGGGATGTAGTCATGCACGTTAGTACCAAAAGGGGTAAATCCGTATTCAGTCCATAACTTAAAATTGGGATGATTGCCGTAACTGATATATATTTGTTCCGAGGAATGAATTTTTGTTATTGCCTTGATCTTGTAGTAACGATTCTTTACAGGTCCTTCGCAAGTTTCGAAACAAACTTCAGTATTTGGATTAGGAGAATGGTTGAATAAATCTAAGTATGGGGCTAAAGCCATCTCCTTCCTTCCGGGTTCCGGCTCGTAGTAAACCGTCCTTGTATTCACTACAAACCATGCCCATTTGTACTCATCAAAATCTAAACTGGAAAGATTCTTGTGATTCTGTACAGCATTGAAGGATTTGACAATCAATTTATGTTGGTCTTCCAAAATTCGCCGATAAGTGAAGGGTAACATAGATACCTGATGCTCCGTGAGGTACGTAGGGTGCTCTTCAAAACTTAAAGGCAAAGTTTTTATATACGAATGGTATTCCGAATTATCTCCCAATTTAAGTTCTATATGGACAAAAAGTGCCAATTTTGCATGAAGATCCACTTCGTTATCATCGAAAGTAGAGAACCAATCAGGTAAATTATTTGATTTTATTAGCAAATCCTCCGGTAAGCTCAGGAGTTCCGAACCGGGTAAAATCCTTTTTCTTGAACAGATCCCCCGGAAGTGCACGTTTATAAACTCGTTCGAAAACAAAGCAGGACTGATTTGCGCTTTAAAAAACAATGCGTTCTTTGAAAACATATATTGCAGTATATTAATAAATTCTGGATACGCATCCACATTAAGTACAGATAAAGAATTTGATACATTTTTGCATTTTTTTGCAATTCTCTTTCTTTGTGTTCTGCCCATTATTGTTACTACTGCCAGCAGTGATTATTACAGAGCTTCCGATTCCGGCGTCCTTGTTCCTCCTGGTAAATTATTTATTCAATCGCATAACTTGCTTTGCAAGATTTTCTAACTTCATAAATACTTGGTTGGAGTTAGAAGGAAATCTTTTCAGATAGAATTTGCAGTCTGCAAACCACACCAAATCACGAAGTTCCTCAAAGTACGCGCTGTCACGCAGAAACAGCTGACTTTCGCACCTGGCATTTGCATTGGTCTTTTCAATAGTTTTGGTTTAGATTTAGGTATTCAATGTGCTCCACAAAAACAATTTGATTAAACTCACCTGGATATTTTTGGAGCTTGCAGGCTTCTCTGGTTGGTGAGTAGGTCTCCATTGATCCGAAAGTGCCCGTGGAGTACATCGAAATTTTCGGGACCTTTGAAAGATCAAAACACTGACAAGGGGTTGGCCTGGTCGCTGCCGAAGAACCCGAGGAAATCCTAAGACGTAAGCCATTTGATCACATCCCGGGAAATGGAAAGATATCCTTGAACATTTTGCTTAGTTAGGTTAGTGCCGAAGAAGTCTTCAGCTTTTGGTCCTCCTCATTTATCTGGGTTTGGGTTGGACTCAGAGGACTGGGACTGCTGAGGAGTTTTAGGCTAAATAGAATTAACACACATTTGCAAAAGTTGTAAGTTAACGCGTATAATGATGCAAATATGTATTGTATCGTTATTATGCGTAAAAGTATTATTAAAGGAAGAGAAAGGTGAAAAATTGATACCTAGATGCTATAGTATTTACTATTTAGACACCGTTGCATGCATGACGTTATGTGACTCGTCAGCTTTCACTTTTTACATAGAAAGGCAATTTAAAACTTTCACAAAACTTTCATTTGAAGTTCAAACTTTATTGACGCGCTTTAGATAAGTGTATGAGAGAAAGTTTACACCATATAGTATGATGTAGGTATACTACCTACTACTTATTTGTATAGATGTTCTTGTTCATAAGAATACAGGAAGGAAAGAATAGCGAGAGTCGCAAACCCAAAGTTTTGTATACAAAGAGAAACCTTCCTTAAATTCCTTGCAACACTAGTTACATTTACATAAAGATATTGCAAATTGAAGCAAATTACATAGTTAATAGGTATTAACATTGTCAGATGCTAGCAAAAATCAAAAATTCAGCGTGATTCGATTTAAGAATTAATTTACTATTATGTAAAACGTCTACTTGAAAATAAATCATCATTATCATGCACCAGCACTCAGTTTGACTTAACGCTTAATAATAATACATTATGCATGTAAGTATAATATAATATTTTGCATACAAAATGCAATATTTCTGAGTGAGTGAGCCTTGGGCCATAATACCTGGCGACAGTTGATCGTCAATAAGAACCTCATTAATGCAATGTCATAGCAGAGTCATTGTATGTGTTTACGATTAGCAGAGCGGAAATCGTATAGTAATTAGGAGAACAATAAACTAGAAAATGATGACTACTCCAGACTTATGGTTGCTACTTAGATATCAAGAGACCAATTCTTACAAAGCTCCCAGTTCACATTGTTAAATGAAAAACTGCAAGTGTGTGCAACTTTACTTGGGAGTTTACTATTACAGAGAAATGCCATATGTATTTGTCATGTCAATGTGCGTGTCTTGAAGTCGTAAACTCGCAGTTATATGTAGCTCCCTTCCACGGTTCATGATTATCCTTTCATCAATATTATCAAATGACGAAATGACGATACTTCAGCCAGATAAATAATAGTCAGAAATAAGAATGGATTGCATACGTATTGACTTGCTTGCTTGTTAAGTTAGATGCGACATTATATAGTAAAAGCAGTACAAAGTATGTTTAAAGGATGTATACTTGTATAGAGACCATAGAATCGCCTGTCTCCTGTCTATATTTTATCTTGGTATATTTTATCTTTCCTGTCAACAAAAAGATTTATTATTCATACACGAGATGTATTTGCTTTTGATGACATCATATTATAAGTCATCCCATCTGTATCACATTGCTTATGTTATCGTTCTTTGTCTTCATCTTTATCTCATCTTATGAGTTAGGTATAGGCATCTCATTGCATAGTGATATGCATTTAGGCTAGTAGATCCTGTATCAAAAGGAGTTTTAACATATAAGTACGTGTTTATAGTATATGATGTAGAGCTTCTATAGATTCTATTCTCGTACATATGCATATTGGCTTCTTAGACTTATCAATTTTACTTGACATTCTAAAGATATGAAATTAATCATGTGCCGTTTGTGCACTTAGCTTTTTATCTTTAGTAAGCTTTGTCTTTATATTTGATAATATTCTGTATATAAGTACTTAATTCTTACGTAGAGTTCCTTAGCGTTGGCTTACTTAACTTTGTATATGCAGCTAAGCTTGCCGAGCCGTAGCCGACATTTATGCAATGCAAAAGTGTTATTGGAGAGTAAAGAGTGGCAGTGAGAGCTCTAGTTAGAATCAGCACAGTATAGTATCGCTCATTGAAAACGAAGTAGAATCCAGTAAGTGAAGTTACCTACCCATTAAAATAAACCCAATACAGGTTAACGACTTTTATAGGGTTGATTGCGATTGGGATCATCAGTTTATTTGCATACACTTAGCACTTGAATCGTTTTTGTGAGTGAGTGAGTGTGTTTGTGAATGAATATACGTATATAGGGTACTCGGTCGGTACTACAATCTTAATCGGTTCAACTTGAGTAAAATATTTGTTTGCAATTTTTGATTTCTGCAGTAGCAGTAGTGTCCATAAATATTCTTATTTGCAAAACTACCCTTACACATTATAAAGATAGAAAGAGTGAGAACAAACACTATTATGCAATGCTCATCGTTCATGACATGGATAGGATTGAAAAGTTCTAATTTTTTGTTTTATGATTTTAGGTCGGTTGTGTATCAGGTGACGGAGGAGATCAGGAGACTGTGTGATAAAGAGCTTATGCATGCTTGATGCTACAAAGCGGAAAAATTGAGTCTGTTCCAGCAGCCGGAGTAGCAGAGACGGTTGCGTCCGTTCCAACGTCGCCTTCTCCCAAGACATCCCCGTCCAAATCGAAAATGGTCAACGAAGGGGCTCCCCACAGAAGTGGCTCAAGCTTGAGTACAACTCCGCCAAGTGGACCAATTCTGTACACCCCGAAGGAAAAGGAATTTGGAGAAAACTTTCGCTTGCTTCCACAAAGCAACCAAATTCGCGAGCTCCAAACTATTATACGAGACAAGTATAGTAGTAGTAATAGTCTGTCCAAGTATATATATATTTCCATTGATGAGGAGACTTTTTATATGTTTTGTGGAAAAATAAAATGTTTGTTTTTTTCTAAAGGAACACAACTCGAAGTGACTTCAAATTCTACGCTGATCGACTGGTAAGAGAGTCCTTTCATTAATGCAGTAACGCAAATACAACACTGCAGTGCATAATCAATAATATCATCCTCGATTTTGCCTTGTGTCCTGGCTTGGAATATTTTGCTGATTGTTTCTTACATTCATCCTCTTAACAACTTAAATAATCTATATTCCAATAACTTACTTAAGCTCCAATCTCCACAAGCTGCTTTTAATTAACTATTTTAATTATTATTATTTTTTATTATCATGTAATGCAACAATTTTGTAGCACCTATTTGCACATAAAATCTCTTTTGAACTAATTTTAGATTCGTCTAGTCATTGAGGAAAGCTTAAATCAACTACCATTTCGGCCTCATCAAATTACAACTCCGACAGGATGTACTTACGATGGACTGAAATACGAAAAGGGAAATTGTGGAGTCAGTATAGTCCGCTCAGGGGAAGCCATGCAAGTTGCACTCAGTATTTATTTACCATTATTTGTTTCCTTTATTTACGGGTATATTACATTTACAGTATATTAATGTCATTTTATTATTTATTAACAGGGAACAAGGTAACTTATTTGTAATTTATATATAAATGTTTTGTCATTATTTTTACGTAAGTACTTATTTTGTACTAAGGATTTTATCAAAATTATAGGATTGAGGGATTGTTGCCGTTCCATTCGGATAGGAAAAATTCTAGTTGAAAGCGATGCGGACACTCATGAGGTGTTTACTTTAATAATCTATTTTATACGGTATAAATGAATTACGATGTATATGGAATATCTTTCTAATGATCCCTTTAACTTCTTAGGCACATGTCGTCTACGCACGATTCCCCGAAGATATTCAGGTTCGCAAAGTAATTCTGATGTATCCAATCATGTCATCGGGTAATACTGTGATCAAAGCAGTTAATGTGCTTAAAGAGCATTCGGTCCTAGAAGACAACATTATTCTTGCCAACCTATTTTGCACACCATTTGCAGTGCGTTCTGTTCTAACAGCATTTCCAAATGTAAGTTCTTTTACTAAACGAAGTTACCTTACTTACTATGGTGCACTTAAAATTTTTCTGCTTATCGATTTCTTAATATTAATATTTATAACACGTTTTACAATTTACAGATGAAGATTCTCACCAGTGAGGTGCACCCAGTGGCCCCAAATCATTTCGGACAGCGCTATTTTGGGACAGATTAAGAAATTAAGATATATTCTAGTTGATGACGGAAACAGTTTTAAATCTCTATTCATATATTATACAGTTCTTATAATTAAGTAAAAACGAACTTATATATTGACCGTTCATTTATCTAACTTTGAAATTGGAAATGTATATGTCATTCTAAATGTTGCATGCAGCCTCACTAACAAAAGCGGTAGCTATTAAGCTATTCCATATTTTTACTTTTGATGTATGACTAAATGCCAAATGTTTATATAAGTTGCTGACTAATTTAAGAACATTTTTTTCAAATTAAATGGAAATTATTATGTGATCCTGCCCATTTAGAATATGTAATTGATTGCCAATCTTTTTCCACTAAATTTCAACTGAACGTGTTAATGTGACTGCAAAAATCCGGGAATTACTACCCCAGTTTGTTTAATGTTCATTATTAACTGCCTTTCGAAAAATGCACCGTGTTTGCATTATAATAATTCATTATTGTAAAACTTAACTGTTATATAATACAATTTAACAAAAGATCTAAACTCAGCATAAGTTACCAATGAAATAGTACTTTTTCTATAAAGTACCATTGATTTTGTTCCTACCCAATAAATGTGTATTAGTTGTTACTGTATTGTATACTTGAGATACATTTAAAAGTTGTACATATGTTATGCATGATGGCCTAAATATATTATTATAGCATTCGTATTACCTAGGTGTATGAACTTGCAAAGATTGTCCTACCTTTATGATCTGTTTAAAAATAATATATCTAGACATCTAGAGAGATATGTGGTATCTATATGTATAAATAAAGCAAAATTGAACATTGAAATGGGTTTATTTTCTTGAGTAGTTATTATTGAATGCAGTCGATTGTAGTACACTGTTAACAGTTAATACATATAATATATAATAATTAATTGCAATTCACTAATTACTATATGTAGGTAATTATTATATTTATTGCAAAGAAGTACCTAGTATCTAATATCAATATAATATTTCTGTAAAAGGTTAATAGGGCAAGAATTGCATACATTCCTCTCCTCACTAATAACTATTGATTTCATATATTCATTTTAGCCAACCAATTTTAGAGTACATACATTGAGAAGTACTATTATTTAATGGAGAAGGGAACCCTTATCTTATAAAAGTACTTTATACACATAAACAAATAAGCAAATAATTTTAGTTAAGTAAGCTTTCACCAATTGTGTATGCTAACAACATTTTCATGTCCATATAGGGTATTGTATAACGGATATGATAACACAGAAATGTGAGCATAATTATTTAGCAATTTATTTAATTTAATTTACATATTTAGATATTAAAAGGCGAATATATACTAAGTATGTGCATAATAGTTACCATATACAATTACATGATATGATTACTTAATACTTTGTTAGCTACTATTAATACCGTAACCAACTGGCCCATTATAATGTCTTGCGTATCTTCAGTTAAGATTCTAATTCTAAACTGGCAAATGTTACAATTATCGCTTCCTGAATGTATAGATTCTAGTATAGATTCTAGAATATGTATCAATAAAATTCTGCAGGCAGACACATAAATAATTTCCCACATATTTAGCATAATCAATGCAATTCAATCTTTGACTTAATTACAGCTAAAGTTAAATATATTATTTCCACTGTTCTACTATTTTCCAAACATCTAAGATAAAGAGTACGATAAGGAATCTGCTCTAGTTATTGACAATACAAAGGCATATTTATTTTAATGTGCATGTTTTAAAGCTTCAGACACAGCACACTAATTATATTCAATTTAAAATTATCTCATAGAATTTTAGGTACAAAAGTTTGCTGTAAATGAGCGTGGCGACTGATTTGTTTGTTCGTTCTGAATCTGAATTGGTCGTTTACAGAATTACTTGAGATGAATGTTTGTAAACTTTTCCAACAGTAGGAAGTGTAACATTATTATAGAGGATTGGATATTTAATGTTTAAGTATAGTATACATTTACTGCGAACATTGTGTGTTATGTAATAGTAATTTTAAGTAAGCCCTACTACTCATTTACACAATCAGATCTTAATTCTTCTAATACATTAGTAAATTACACACACTACTACAACTAGCATCGTTTGACATTAAGTAAGCAAGTGTATTGGTAGTTCTAGAATTATGTATGTATCATTATTGTTAATAGAAGCACAATTTTGTTCTACAAGTACAATTATTTGATCAATTAATTATCACTCGTCTAATTCTCATTCTACATTTTAATAGGCACTATGAATTTATGTAATGTAAGTATTTTAGTTATAAATTTGCAAAAACCAGTTTGCAAAATCTACTAATCTACTACTAAGGTATGTAGTATGTAGAATATACAATACAATACATAGCTCTACAATAGCTAGCTAACTGTTGTTAAAATGTTCGTATTAATTGTTCCTTGCTGTTAATTCTGTGATATTTTACATATTGGATTTTTCATCCATTAGCTAGTTATTATCTTATTACATATCTGTTACATAATGATGGTCATGTAAAATGGCTCCTTTGTATAATTTTCCCTTTTCGTCCTTCTACACAATTAACATCTGGGTGACCGGTTAAATTAATAGTAATTAAATTAAGAGTACTTCCAACACATTTATTCTGTCAAACCATAACATGATGAAACATGACATCAGCATAGCTTACTAGGCTGACAATTGTATTAATACAACCAACACTTAAGTAAATATAATAATATGGTTAAACATTAAACACATGTATTAATTGCAATAGCAATTCATGCAGACAGACTTATAACAGTTTTTAAATATTTCTCCTTTACCATTTACCACACATACATGCATGACATGACTCTATTATAATGTAAGACGTAACGAAATAGATTAGAATGAATTAACATAATAATATCTTGGAAATTGCACATACAATAATACGGACACTGGTGTGGTATTATACATTTGCGAATTCTTATTACATAATATACTGGTATGCGATCTCATTTTACCTAGTATATTATATCTGTAGATCTATTTTTAACAAAGTAACGTTCTTTTAGGATTGCACTGCACACTATTATATCATTTGATAAACAAATGTGACGACAACCATTATTAATGGAACATTATTACAAGTACAACTTACAAGAAACACATTAATACGTAGACAGAACAGTGCATGCAAAAATACGGATAAGTAACATTTTTAACAGGGTAATATATTTTAACGTATTTTATACTTTAAGTATGATTAACATTAGAAAGGTATAATTGAATGGTACATATTTCGTCATCGTTGAATAGACCATGAGCAAAAATTGGTTTTCATAAATTCGAACTTTCAAACACCTATCATCTCTAGAATCTGTATTGCATCGTATCAGTGCATATTACATTAATATTTTTTCCAGGTCAGGTTACTACACATTATTAGTAAATATTAATGGAAACGTTTGCCCAAACGAACATAAAAATGCTAAAAAAAATCATGTTGCATAAGTACATAGTACATACAATACATTACAAATTGTGTAATTATTTTGAATTTTGAAAAATTGCCTCATAAGAAACCTACTGTTTAATGGCATTATGTGAAATGTCCAAGATGATGTAGTAAATTGCATCTGAATTCAAGTTACAATAAGATTGGAGCAAATCAATTGATATTTTATGTTACTAATTGACGCAACAGTTACATACCAGACCGAATTCCTTTCCGTAATAATGGTAGAACATAGCAAATTCCTAATAATCTTAAATTGCATTGTCCATTCCTCCAATGAATCATTTGGCAAAACAAACTTCACTAATATCCAATTTCTTCTGCTTTGCTTATAATACAAATAGTAGCTAAAATTATTACTATTATCATTAATATTTTCTTATCAGGAAAATAATTGGCAGTTGACGGATTTCTGTTCATTTTGGGTACATAATACAACGTTTTAAATCGATCTCACTTCCTCAACGGTTTCATTTCAATAAAAGTTGACTTATGACGTATATATAATTATATAAACAAGAGAATAGTAATTAAATATTATGTAATGGAGAAAAAAAACAAGATTTGTGTAATAAAGTATTACTCATCACCCTCTTTCTCTTCAGCAGCGTCACCACCCGCACTCGCTTCTGAAGGTGCGGTGACTTCTTCAACAGCGTTTTCAGTACTGGCTTCTGTGGCAGGGGTTTCAGTGGGGGCTTCGCTCTCGTTAGCTTTTTCCACCTCGGCAGAATTTTCTCGGGATCCAGCTGTCCCGTTTGTATTGGTCGAATTCGGGGCAGCTGGAGCATTCTTTACAATTCTTGGACAGCGGAGAAATTCTTCTAATGTGTCATTTTCATTGGCAAGATCAAAATCATCATAATCCTGTCAGAATAAACCTTTTATTAGTTTCAACCCATTGAATACACTTTATATTTTAAGTATATTTAAGATAGTATTTACTTACGCCACAATAATCTTCATCATAGAAAATCTGTGGACTAAAAACAGATTTAGCTTCCCCACGGGGCTTTCCATTTGACAGCATAAAGTCCTTGTCACTCTCTCGGCCAGGTTCAGTGATATCGATAGGTTGGTACGGAATTGCTTTGCTGTCCAAAATCATCATAATTCGTTGTTGTCTTTTCTTTACCTAATAATGCAAAATACAAATCTTCAGAATAATCACTAAAAAATTGCAATTCCAAACTATATTTTGCGCAAATAGAAATGTTCCTTTAGTAATTTTAATTCCACATATTTAACACTGAATGTAATCAGATAAAGATCTCAAAAAATTCCTACACATTTGCAAAGAGAAATTCTCGTCTTATGCCACAATCCCAAATGTTTAGCTTAAGATTCAAGTGAGCTTAGCAATTAGACAATATTTAGAATTCACAGTTAGGTAGACAGATTCCAAAATTGCAACATATTTGCTAATACAAATTCATTCAATTTTTGCTAAATGGTAGGAATTCCGATTTTTCCGACATAATGAGTTTGAAACTTAGTATTTTGCTTTGCGAATTATGAGTTAACTCCACATTTCACATTTAGATTACACAGATTGTAAACAAACATTGACATTTATGTACTTGAGTTATATCTTACCTCCTTATGTCCAGATATTTCCGAATAGTATACTTTCACACCCATTTTCATTAAATCGGCACTAGTTTTCAACGAAGTATAGACAAGAGAAAAATCTAAACACAGAAATTCAAAAGAAATTACAAATATAAGACAGTTTAGTGATTGCGGTCGGTCAGTTCTCCTGGGATGGGCTAGTGGCTAGTTAAGAATGACCACTTGTTTGGGATGTGATGTTTATACTGCAAAGTTTATTTGTATTATGGTAGTAGTAAAATTGCTTGCTTGGCTAGAATACGTATTAGGCAAAGGTAGGTGTGTGTTGTAGCATAGTGAAGTGATTCCTCTACATAGATTCAATATAAATTCAAGTCTAAAATTCTATCTATCTATATGATTAGATATAGGAAGCTTAACTTAAAGCAAACGATCTCTATGTATGTATCTGTATGTACATAAGTGCTTAAGGTTTTATGTTCTCTCCTCTTCTCTTTTATGCTAGGTGGGTAAGTAAAGTAAGTGAAGTGCTGTGGATACCTATTTGTTGTGTTGTCGACTTGAAGTTGAAGTTGAGCTGATTATTGTTTAGCAAACCGACTTGACTTAACTTTACTTGACGGAAATCTACGAATAAGAAGATTCCTATCGCAGTGCAAATGCAAACGTAAAACTAACTTCACTCAAGTCAAGAGTTTTTTTTTATCTATTATGCAGTAAGTAATGCGATGTTATGCTCTTTTATACGAATATACGACGTGACAAGACAAGACAGCCCAAAAAACCGAATCTGCATTTACATACATATAGTTTATATTATATAGAGTAAGAAAAGGGTAACCTTTAGTTCAGTATAATAATAATACTTACAAATACTTTCCCTGTTGTGTGGAGTGGAATAAGGAGAATAGATGATGAACTTTTACTTATGGATTAAAGTATTTATGCACTGCAATGTTGGTTTGTACGCTTAAATTATTCTAGCAAAATCTAAGGAAATCCCTCTATTTGCCCTTGTATGTCTGTTTAAGTAAATAAGCAGTCCAGTTTAAGGCAGATTAGATAAACAATTCTCCTAAGAAAGGAAGTGACAAATTGACAAGTGGGCTATAAAACCTTGTATGGATTATTCTGAATTTAGAATTTATGCAAAATACTGCTTCTAAGTATGGAGTATAGAAGACTTACTTACATGTAAATATTTAACTTCAAAGAAATTAATGTGTATTACACAATTGCGATTTTAATTTTTCTGAAAAAATAATGTGTTGTCTAATACACAGTATATTTCAATTACAAATATTGTTGTGTACGATTATTAGTATGTACGAAGAATGCGGTTGTGGTATGGTTCTATGTAAATTAACTACTGAGAAATGTATAGGAAGAGGATTTTGATAAACAGACTTATTATATTATTCCACTGATATGCTATGTATGAGTGAATGTAACGCAAGAGCACAATATAATATTCAGAATGAGGATAATGATATTGAGGAATTTGTTAAATGTTTTGTTTTTCGATGGATTTGGGCTGTGGGCTCAAAGATTATGTTAATAAGTTGTATTGTGCATAATATAAATACCTTAGGCAGCACAGTAGGCACTAGCACTAACAGTAAAGATTCGATAGTAGTTTGTTTCTTAAGCTTGCTTAACTCACTGTGTTTTATTTGTATCTGAATGCGTAATGTACTTGAACTGAACTTGCTGTTAAGCTCAAAGTTAAACTTGTAATCTAGTAAACTAGCCACTACACCAGCACCACTGAAAATAGTTGGGGAAAAATTGTCCCTAGAGTAATTTTTATAATAGAAACTCTATTTAATTTGTTTGAATGCTAAGTAGTGTACTTGCTCTTGGTATCTAAATCTATCTTGCGTTAGTATTTCCACTGCACGAATGTAATGTATGCGGTAGTAATGTAATATGTACAATTACAATAGAATGCAACAAAAAGGAGAGACAGAACGGTATTGTTTCTTATACCAATATACAAAAACATAAAAAAGAAGAGATCCCTAGTATTCAATCCGGTATGGGACCATCAACCATACATACCACGAAAATTAGAGAAGTTATACCTATATAATTGTATTATCTATACAGTAAAAGAGTTGCACAAACTAATAGTACACCACACACAAACAGTATCTGCACATAAGATCAAGATAAAATTGGCAATGCACTCTTTTCAACTCAAACTGAAGTAAGTAAGTGGCTGTTATGCTCTGTGTGCTCTGTTTTGTGTGTCTATCTGTCTATGTATACCTTATATTCAAAGAATAGTCCAGTAAGAGTAGCAGAAGAAGACGGGCTGAGTCAAACCAAGAGCATTGCCTTTGCCTTTAAGTATAGTTAGACTTAAACTTTCCAGTTAACTTCAGTTCAGACTTAGAGTAAGTTGTAAGTTGTAAGTATAAGAGCTTTCTATTTCCTCATTGCTAGTTAGTTATTTTACTTAGAGAGTCGAAATTAAATGAATGTATTATAGTATTTATATAATGTATTACACAGTTTAAAGGGAAGCTAAAAAGAATTGGCAGTGAATTTGGATAATTTCCGTTCCCTTCTTCTTGTGGGTTAAGAAAAGTTAGCTCAAGTGAAGAGAGATCAAAACAAAAGCAAATCTAACGATATAAGTTCGATCGTATATGAGTTTAAGGGTATAAGTACCTAGGTATGTAAGTATGTAAGCAAAATTTTAGGCAGAAATAATACTACTGTGCTTTTTTGTGGTTGATTGTCTTTTAGTTAGTTTATTTCCTTCCTCACTTGCCTATTTCTTTTGCTGGCTTGGCTTGGCTGGGCTGACTTGACTATTAGGAATCAAGACGGGCTTCAAATTCGTACAGGAGAGAATTGAATTGGCTTTGGCTTTAGCTTTGGCCTGACTTCAGTTGAACTGAACTGAACTGTTGCCTGCCTCAAAGAAAACCCGAAAGACAGATCTCTCTGATTTCTTACACTAATGCTTTACACACTACTTTTGTATAGGAGAATAGAGTAGAAACTATGTATGATATGCAGGCTCATGTGTGGAGTATATTGCCATAAGGTACTGGCACAAGCTATACATACTAGTGGATAGTATGATATAACAACATTTATGCGAAGACTACAAATACAATGCGAAGTTTAGTTTTCACAGTAGTGTTAAAAGAAACTGGGAAGATGATGTTCCTTTAGTTCTTTGCTTTGCTTGTGTAGTAGTGTTAGTGTGTCTTGTCTATATACTTTACTAAAGATTACGTAATGTTTCGTATACATTACCATTAAGAAGTACTGTATGGAATAGAAAGTATAGAAAATGAAGGGAAGGAACACATTTGCCGAACGAGATTCTCAATTCGAAAACATTTCTGGGATCGGCTCGGCTCATCTTCAACAGCTCATCTAAATACATAGGATGTGCATTTGTCATAGGTACACAGTGCCATCAGGCATGCCTACGAACTTTCGTATTTACCTATTCCCTATTTTTGTAACAGTTTCATACAAGGAAGCGTAACAAAAATATACCAGTTCTTTGGCAGTTACTGATTTAACTAGTGACGATGTATGCTTGTAAAAGTGTTATTTAAAGATATCAGGCGTGTATAGTGTGACCGATATCCTCTTTATTATCAGGTACCTATATCATGTTTATTGATGGTATTTACGCATTCAAAAAAGTCCTCTCTTGATAGTTTTGGAAAATAACATTATAGCTAACATAAGTAACATCGAAAAGGTCCATAAAGTCGTTATAGGATCTACTTAGGTTACTTAATTCTATTCGTTTCCAAGATACGTTTGAATATTTTGTAGTTCTTGGGAATTTTACCGTCTTATCTTGATACGCTTTTGTTAAAAATCCGATATAGCATTTTTTATCTCGTACCATGTTTAAGTTCTATGGTCCACATGCCTGTTGAAATTGTTTTCATGTGACATATATACAAAAGAACTCACTGCATGAAACTTATACGCGACACACAAGCATATTAGATACTATAGCATACAAGTAGAGTTTTGAGTTGAATGCTATAAACATTAACGTGTGTAAAGGAATTCATGTAACCAATACAAAATACCTACCAATAACTATTTGCACATATATACATATACAAAGATACTTCTAGATGAACGTGAGCGTATGTACATGTATTATGCAACAGTATTTACCCATGTGATGTAAGATTTATCGCCGAACTGAGGAATCAATCGTAATTTAATGATCAATCCTCCTTTGAACAATAAATACTGTTTTGTCTATGACATTTTCGAATAAAACCTTCTTGTAGATGGGGGAAACCTACTGTGCAAGCACAACTAAGCTAACAATAAATAAGCATAGCTAAAACAAACAATACCATACACCATAACCATACCAAACTGAAAAATTAAATTGGTATTCGTAAGTAAGACCAAAATATAATTTACAATTTGCAAGTGATAAATGTATTTTGGTAAGCCTACCTAACCATTAATCTCAATAACCATAAATATTATACCTAACCCACCTAACTTACCTTTTGTGAAATTCGTGATACTTAAAAAGCACTACAATACGTAAATTATTGTCCAAATCGTTATAAACGCAGTTCGCCGGCCATACATGTACAGATACCACCACTACTAGATGTACTACACCATGTAGCAGTTTAGAATTTCATGCAGTCGTGATACATGCATCTTTATGTACCGCACAGTACTGTACAGAGAGTGAAAACAAACAGTGACAAAGACCACCGCACTGGTATCATTTTACTTCTTCTAATAATACAACTACGGAGACCAATAATATGCGTGTCAAATGCACTTTAAGTGCTAAAAGCCTTGCCACTCAGCTAATTGCTTTTTTGAGATCACGCAATGTGCAAAGAATATTGGGATCAATTTATTTCTAACAAAGCCAAAACTTTTGTATACCTAAACTTCTTTACTTAAAGTGCGCTAGTGCACAATTACACATAATTATGCTTAGAGATACACCTTGTACACCTTTAAAAGCTGATACATGCTCACATACAAATATAGTACAGGACATCACTAGTGTTTGTACATCCATCTAATGGAAATGTACAATTTATGCAAATGAAAAGATGACTAACACAAAACACAACACGTTGTTTGTGTTTTGAGTAGTTATTTTGATATAGCAATTTTCATGAACATGAACTCCTTAATGTTTAGTATGCAGCTGTTTTTCTACGCATTTATCAAAACAGCTAATGTTTTTGATATCAAGATGTTATGTTTTACATGCACTTACAGTCGGATCTGAAAAACGTTCCTAAATAAACAACTTAACTCCTATATTATGCAATGCATTACTGCATTTATTTATTTGCAAGGAAAGAAAGAAGAAAGGTTAACATAATCTTTGCTAATAGCAAACCTTTGCTTTATTTAGTGAAAATCCTTTCCATATTGAGATTAAGATCGCCATTGCCTTATTCTTATACTACCTATTTGCAGCACCCTGTTTTAGGCTTGGCATTAAATGCATATACCTTTCATTAACCATTAAAAGCATAAGCTATCCTAAACTACCTTTTATACAATTATAAGGAGTACACCATGCTAGAACGACATATTTTTGTTACCACATTTGATACCGTGCAATACCAGGTACCTAATAGTGGCAATATGATAACTGCGTCATGTTAGCACATCGTGACATGGCATAAGTGGTGTGATCATCGGCTAAAAGTATCGACTATATTGGAACTAATACCGCAATCAGTTAATTAGTGTCTTTAATCAGTTGCATGCGTTAATTCTAATATATTTTACATATACTTTCACTGCTATGCATGCAAAATGCATGATAACAATGACCTTGTGAAAAGGAAACGGGCTATAATCTGTAATCTGTGCATAGTCAAATTACTTTACTACCTACCTATACCTATGCTACACGACAATATTATGGAAATCATTAATATTAATAAACACTATGAGCATAGCTTTATCGATTGCTAAATCCTTTTGTATTTGTAATAATTGTAAGCAATCGGATCAGTAAATATCATTTTTATTTCTTATGATGTTTCAAACTTAAAAAATCGACAGTACTTAACTTATTTTATGCGTCCATTCACATACTAACTACAACAAAACGTCTAATTAGGTATTTTATGCAGTCCTAAAGGGCTACATTTTATTCCCTTTGTTCTGAGGATCGTTTACTACAGCTAAATTCCTAAACTACCTATTGGAATGGAAAATCGTGAACCCGGGATCAAAATAATTGTCAATTGATGTCAAGAGCAGAGTTAATTATCGCATAAATAGCATTAGAGCACTTACCTTTCTGTGTATATAAATAGGTGCGTTAGTTATGTATAGAATTTTGATTATATTTGTACATACTTATCTGTAATTTCACACATAGTTACATATCAGTAACGCTTACGGGTGCGGGTGTGGGGATCCAGGGCACAAAAATACGTTTAGTTGTGGCATGGCCAAATTATTATTGACATTGACATAAGCAAAAGATGCCCTCTACATTATTGTGCATATGTCCATCCAGCTGGACACTTTTACGGTCTTTCACCCGCATTCGGAGAATTTTCTCACAATAAGGAAATGCACATATCTGCATACCAAAAGTTCAACGTGGACAGAATTTGCTCGAACATAGACGTAAAGACACATTTTGCTTGAACTACACTAAAACTGGATTTCCATGAGAGAGAAAGGGTTAGGCTTAAAAGTACATAGTAGATAGAAGGCAGTATAAGTGTACAGTAAAGTATAAGCAGGATATAGGTAGCGCGGCGCATCTCTGTTTGGCTGAAGACGTACCTGCTGATTATGTAATTGGAGCCTTACTTCGATTTCGAGTTGACTTCCCTACAAATACAATCGCAATCTTATAGATAGCATATTCACAATAATGTATCCTAAAAGTTGTAAGTTCTTGTAAATTTAATTTAATTAATCTCCCGATTTAGTGGGATTAGTACGTTAATTTATTATATACGTGTGTAGTTTAACTTGAATATTGACTTTACCCTTTTTCACTTGCGTTGCAGTTGCACTGTCATCTCAGCAATAAATATTTTGTGGGCTTCCGTGTTAACTTTTGCCTTTATTAGCGAAACAAATTGATTAGAAACCTGACCTGCCTACTACATCCTTTATTCAGTATCCAATTCAAGGCAACAATCTCTTCATTGCTGGTAAGATATTTAAACACTACACAAGAATCATCATCATTGCATTCCGCTGATTAGAGTGATGTGGATTGTGAATACGGAATTTAATAGCTTTGTTAATTTTTACCATCATTTTTTATAGGTGGAGTATTTTATTTGGATTTAAAGAAAAACTATACAGACGGGAGGAGGATTACAATAAAATAGGTAACTTAAAATGTAATTTGAAAATACTATTTGTACACAAGTACGAAGATTATGAATTTTTAAAGCGTCTAGGCTAAACTTAAACTATTATGGTTAATTTATATGTAGTACATAATATAAGGTATGTTGTAAAAGGTATATCCCTACACTACACCAACTATTTAAATATTACATTTTGACAGATCTTTATTAAATTTTGTAGCCAGCAGCTGCTTTTATGTAGCTGTTAAGTATGCAAATCAACTGCAATTAAATATATTATCCTAATATGTAGTATTTCTAAAATAGAACTCTTTGTAGGCGCTGTATGCCAATGTTAATGTTATAGTGGTTCCACTGAAACATATTTACTATGTCGTGCTATGTAAGTTGATTCTAAATATTTTTCATTTATAATATAGGTCTATTCTGATGTCAAGTAGTAGTGAGCCAAAAACGAGCAAAGAGGAAACCATGACCTCTAAAGAGAAATGGATGGAGAAGATTGACGGAGTTCAAATACCAAGATCTGAAGTGAACAAATTAATAATGAATTATTTGGTGACTGAGGGCTTTAAGGACGCTGCGGAGAAATTCCAATTGGAGTCTGGCACCGAGCCAGGCATTGATCTCAAGACATTGGATCAAAGAATAAAAATTCTGGAATCAATTCAGGAAGGAGAAATTCAAGACGCAGTACAAATGATAAATGATTACCAACCTTCGCTTTTGGATGACAATCGCTATCTTTTTTTCCACCTTCAACAACAACATCTCATTGAACTTATTCGACAAAAGAATATAGACGGAGCGCTTAGATTCGCACAAGATAACTTGGCTGATCAAGGCGAAGAAAATTCGGCAGTTTTAGAAGAACTTGAGAGGTAAAAGACTAACTATCTTATTCCTTTTATAGCTACAAAGACTTCAGACCACTTAAGATTTACGATTTGTAAACCCTCCCTGAACATGTCAAATAAAATTTATTTTTCCATTGTAGAACGCTTGCGCTTCTGGCTTTTGAAGATCCTGAACGTTCCCCATTTGGCGACCTCCTTGCCTTATCGCACCGTCAAAAAGTGGCTAGTGAATTAAACACAGCGTTTTTGGGAATGGAAAATCAAGAATCCTCTGTGTCAAAATTGGCCTACCTTCTCAAATTTATTTTATGGGCTCAGGAAGAATTGGATAAGAAGAAAGTGAAATATCCAAAGATGACTGATTTGGCTACTGCCGGCATTGATGACCCCAAATAAACAAACTATAAGCCTTAACTACCTCTAATAAAGTGTGAAGTGTGAATTATAAAACGGCTGTACTCTGTAATTATTATGTTCTGCAAAATCCACAGCGGATTTGTCATATTCGTATTTATACCCAGTCGTTGTTTGTAAATATTGTCATTCACAAACAATAATAACAATTTTTGTACGCAACTTTGTATAATATTCGTGAAAATAGAATTGTTTAAAAGTTTGTTCGTGTAGGTCTAAATAATTGTAATTCCTTTACTAAAGTAGATAACCTGAACCTGAAGATAAGTAAGCAGTACTCAAGTAAATTGTAAGTACGTAACTTTGCTTAGCCTTGTAGTAAGCTCAAAGCAATAATTTGTATTCGCAATTCTTATTGCAAAGAATTCTTCAAAATCAAAAATGTATTGGTATTCACTATCTGTAATTAATTAATCAATCCACTATTCATTACAAAAAAGACTTTATGTATAAAAATTCTACTATGCATACATTAAAGCAATAATGAACGATCGTTATTTATTAAAGGTAGTTTTTCAGAAAATGTTTTTTTAGGTGTGGAGTAGCTAAATACAATAATAATGATCATGATTATCAATTGAACATCGTGAATGAATTTGTTTCAACAAAATGTATTTAATTGTTATGGAATATGTGTATTTATGTAAGTAAACTACTGTCAATTACTTCACTTATATTGTGTCAGTGAATATCTTATTATACACTTAGGCAGCGTTTACATAGGTACTTAAATAGAGCAAATAGTAATCCTTCTTGTGTAAATCCTACGTTTGTTCTTATTCCCAATATGGAAACTTAGATTAAGCCGATGCAATATACTAGAGTGCATATAATGTTATCCATAAAATAGAAATATATATTTATTGTAGCACTAGATACAGGCATTGGGCATGCCATGGACATTTTTATTTATGTTCTTCGTTTACTTAGCTGACTCATAATTATATGCAGCAGAATTATGATTCGAATCCTATACATTAAGTTACCTAATGTAACTGCATTGTATTTATTATACTTATCTTCAGATATTGGACTTAGACCTGCATTATAAAAATTCTTATCATGTTTGTTATGAGCCTTATAGGTACGTATAATGCATATGCAGTGTTTGTTTTATGTAAAAAATCCGTATCGCCCGATCTAAACATATTTGGCTGTATAAAAGGAGAAATCAGAATTCCAACTTTTATGAAAGGTTAACGTTAAGAATAAGAACCTAGTATTCCGCATCTTATGTTCTGCTCTGGGTTTTCTGTCTTCTCTAAGTGAAGATGCTTTGCTTACAAACTGCATGCATGAAAGGATTCATTGAAGTACCGCAAAGCAAAGCATATAATCTTCTCTAAATGCATCTTGCATTCATGTTAAACTCAAAAAGCTTAAGAAGCCATCTCTACTTTCATATTTAACTCTCGTTCCCAGTTGGTAGTATGATCGTATGGATGAGCCGAGTTAAATCCAATGGAAAGCGATGCAATGTTGTGGTCGAAAGGGATGAGCCGTGTAAAGTCAAACTATAATTTTCACCTTATTAAACTCATAACTTCACTCCCACAGCAAATTAACTGTTTAGGAGTGCTGAGCTGCAGTCAGTTCCCGTTCAATAGTTCAGCTCAGGCCATCAGTCTGTCAAAATCAATCGAACAGCTGCAATTGCCATTGAAATCGGTGAAATACAAGTCAATCAATCAATCTCTATTTAGGTACATGCAACAATAGGAATACGACTTTTAGATATCTACTAGGTATATATATAGTATTCTCATATTTTAATTATCGAGCAATCCAAATATACGATATTACATTAAAACAATTTACATGAATTTATATTACCTACATACTTTTGTACAAACGCTTGTGCCACAATATACATTTTATTATTTTAGTAGAGCTGAATACGGGAGCATAAATTGTAAATATATAGGGACATAATATTTGCGTGAATTTTTGTTTAATTATTCTGTTCCTCTTGTCTAACTAACAATTAAGGTCAATAATGGCAGCAACAGTTGGAGATAGCGCTGGAGGAATTATTCGGGATTTTTCTGATAGCTATATTTTGGTTGATATTGGAGCAAATCTTACAAATAAGAAATTCTCCAGGGATGTGGACTCGGTCATTCAAAGAGCTAAGGAAGCCGGAGTTCAGAAAATCATGGTCACAGGAACTAATGTGCAAATTAGTAAAGAAGCATTGAGACTGACACGCCTCTTTCCAATGGACTGCTTTTCAACTGCTGGTAACTACAAATATTTTGCCTAAACAGTTTTTCAAATAACATAGTTTTTGAAGACTACAATTATTTTATCATTACATAGGTGTTCATCCTCATGACGCAAAAACTTTCGATGAAACATCAGCAGCTGAAATCGAATCTTTGTGCTCAAATTCAGAATGTGTGGCATTGGGTGAATGCGGCTTAGATTTCAATCGGAATTTCTCTCCACCGGAAGTGCAGCTAGAAGTTTTCGAAAAACAGGTTGAGATTGCCTGTAGAATAAAGAAGCCACTTTTTCTCCACGAGAGAGATGCTCACGAAGAAATGGTCAGTGTTTTAAAGAAGTATCAGGATAAACTTCCACCTTCAGTTCTACATTGTTTTACTGGAACGGTTGAACAAGCTCAGACGTATCTACAAATGGGAATGTATATTGGCATAACAGGTACGGGACTTTAGAACTGAATGTACTAATTACGTATAAAATAATTATAAGTTTTTTAATACAATTCTTTATAAAACAGGATACGTTTGGAAAGATAAAACTGAAGATGGTGTCCGCAAAATTTTAACTGATAACATAATCCCATTGGATAGACTACTAGTCGAAACTGATGCACCTTTTATGTATCCAAATACTCGATCAGCGAAATTAACAGCCGATCTTAAGCAAGTTATATCTCCAAGGTATACATCATTACATATGAATTTAGCGTTATTGTATCATTAGTATTTACCAATTTTTACATATAATACACATACAAAGAGTTTTCTTACTAATCTCGCTTATTCTACATTACCAGGTCATTAAATTATTTGAATCGTCACTGTACATTTCAAAGAAACGAACCTTGCTCCCTGCCAGCAACTGTTGAAATGATATCGGCATTAATGAATAAGCCTCCAGAAGAAGTTGCAATGGCTACTACATACAATGCAGTCAAAATATTCGGACTCTCCTAGTCGCATGTGTTTCACTAATCATTTTTAAAGCATTTAAGTCAGTATCTTCAGAAAAATGACCCGAAAGTTTATATTATAGCGATTCTGGAAATATACATTCGGTTTTTTAAATTATTGTATGTATAAAAGTTGAAAATATTGTGCTTACTAAATATTTGTATATTAGCTATTTATAGCGCTCTAAGTAATTTAATGAAAACAATTATTACGCAATATCCAGACATATAAGGAAATCTATAGATTCCTATTTACTTACGATTAGTGTGTAGGTAGTTACTAATGACCAATAATACTAAAGCATTGTAGCAATAATATGTGTTGTCAACAAAGTCTGCCTAAATGCATTGTGCAATCAATTTTGACGCTTTTATCGAGACAGTAAACTATTATAAAGTTTAAGGAAGTATAACTACAGGGTTAATTACCTTTGTTGCAAAACTGGTTAAAAGAGTTAACAACTATAACAAAAATTAATTTTGCCCACATGGTAAAAGGGTAAAAGCAAAGTTAAAAAACTTACATATTTAGAAATAACCATAAGAATTGTCTAAATGGATATTTTTCCTATTTAAAGCCAGCTTGTCAATGCACCCGGAAAATAGAAGTATAAGGAAGATAATATGATAAACGAGTACAATATTGACAATCATTAAATACAATATTTGTATAATGTGTACATAAGTTGAAATTCGAATTGCTGCTATTCAAACCTCAGAAAATGTACTGATGATCCTATAATTATCTCTATATAGTAAAGTATAATAGAATGCATAATGTTAATATATTTATTAACCAAACGAATGTTGATACGATATTATGTGCCTTAAATTTTTCATTAGGAATAATATGCAAGATGTAATAACTATGTTCATAAGAGGCGAAAGCTATTAAATATAGCAAAAGTTTCATGTTAAAAAAGCTATATTGCTATAAAATAAAACTATTTTAAAATGACTTAACTTTTATGTGTGCAAGTTTTTATTCTTTTCGCATTATCTTATGCATATAATAGTGCGTATTCTTTCTTTCAAGAATATTTTCCTGAAAAATGGATAATATTATCATGGAATGAGATTTGTTTCCTAGGTATATTATAAGATTACTACATTATTCGATTATTCCTATCCTGGAAATAATTTTATTATCATCACCCGTCATCACCCAATAAACAATCCTCATTCTAGAGAAAAAGTTATCTAGTTGGAGAGTCAAGACTTGCGACGCGACTGTGACGAAAATTTCCTCAATATCCGAAAGAAGTTCAACAAACCGTGGATCCCTTTAAACTGAAATATTCTTCACTGCTCTCACCTTTGTTGTCATATCCTAAGGATTCCAATTTCCAATATGTATACTGCAATTATGCAACATTGGGACACAAGTTCAGTATCCGCTCATCCCGGAGAACCATCACTTTCCTCTTCTATCGTAATATTTTAAATAGCTTATTCCTCTATAAGTTCTTCCTTTACAATTTTATTGTCGAATTATCTGAATACCATCCGACCATAATAATCGTATCACCTATCAGTAAATCAGTAGTAGACTTGTACAATAGTACCATACTAATGGATGCATATGTTTCCGCAGGGGTTAGAGTTCAATCAAATATTTAAGCTAAGCTGGACGATTCTCTGGATGAATCACGTTCTACTTCTTCTCCCGTCAATTATTGAAATTTTTGTCAAACTCCCTAATGGTACAGTAAATGCCCTTCGTTGGCTTGAGCAAATCCTCACACCGCTCCTAAGTGTCTATCATATTGCTTCTATTTTCTGGTATGATTTTTCATACATCAGTAATACTGGATACAGCTTAGGGATGACACGATTGGTATTATATAAACTAAAAGACTAATTACATGTAATGCGTAAATACATTATACAAATATAATTTTAAAAGATATAAATGATGAAAAACATAAAAAAGAAACTAAAATTTTTCATCTATAATTTGCTTAGGGGCAAATCGTCGGGGATCTCATCGTTCTGGTTGCTGCAATGATATTCTTGAAATTGGTGACTACCAGGAGTTTCCGTGAACTTGTTGTTGATCATATAATTCAGTACCCTGTGAGATATCGACCATGTGTTTATACATACCGTGAAATTTTGGTTGAAATCGGGACTGTTGTTGCAATAAGTGGGCTTACATTTGCGTTGAAGAATTGGCTCCTCTTGGTCTATTATTTCGTAACGTTTATATGGGCAAACATATCATGTAAAACAACAACAATAATTCGCAACAATTTCTCCGGCTCCAAGTACTCATACTCCAAGAGGACCACTTGCTCCTTCTCCTAGTCATGTCATGAATATCCGTCATCCGTACTCCACGAGTGTGAACTTATGATAAAGTCTAATAATATTGCTATACGTTCCCAGTAATTGTTTGTTTGTACATATGAATGTAATTAATTGTATAATGCATTTAAAACTGATTGTGATTGTGAGGTCTGATGTGATATGTATTTTATATACGTAATGAGAAGAGAACCTTTTATTCGTATTAATAATGGAAAGGTTTCCTGAGTGTATTATTTACTAGCTAAGCTAAACATGTTGATGTAATAAATAAATGGAAAAAGTGCTAATTAATAAATAAATGTGTAACATAATTCACGTATGTAGTAATGCCAATTTATAAGAAGTTAATTTATAGTTCTTGTAATAACATGCAATAAAAACGGCTACTATAAGGCATTGAGAATATAAAATGCAGGATTATGGTACGAATGGATGGATAAGGCCAGAGGGAATTATTTTGTTCTATTTATGGTTAGCAATTTAGCAACTTCTTTTATTTGATGCAACAATATTATAAATAGTCAGCTATAGCTAGTAGTTATATACTAGCTTATGTCTTTGAATTTCGTAAATTAAAAATATTTTCATTGAAACCTCCATTTTATGCATGGTGAGCTGAGCTCTGCCAAATTATTCATTTGTTCATCAAAAGAATTTTGGTTTTTTACATGAGTTTCAAGCACAGTTTTGTATTGTTCCCGTTGCCATAATTTATTATTGCCATAGCCATAATTTATTTTGGAAGAAACTGACATTTTGTATCAACTCAATCGCAAAACAAGCTAAAGTTTCCAGAAGCATTTTCTCTATTTGCATGTTCAAGTAAAAGTGACTTGATTTTGCATTTTTGTCCGAAATTTGATAATTTTAGCAGTATAAATTCTAACTTTCAATAAATTATGGAGTTTGAGATCATAAAAGGCGGTCCGGTAGTTCCAACTGGAGTAAATCAGAAAAGTTTCAATTCTATAAAGGTCGGAGCTGGAGACACGAAGGTCTTCAAGACTGGAGATGTAAGTTTGAATATTTGATGTTGAGATCAGAAAAATCAGTTTCCATCTGTTTTGATTTGCCATAATATTTGGATTAGAAATAAAATGTCATGTTATATTTCAAATACATAGGTGCTAAAAATGACTGCTGGAAAACTCCATTTGCGTAATGATTCCGAAAAAACCTTTAATGATGGCAACTCACAGTTCGCTGAGAAAGGGGATATTGTACAAATAAACGGGGCTGTTTTTGGCAAAAATGAGGAGAGAGACGACCATGTTGCCATACGGGTAATACGCTTATTTACAATTGCTAAAAATTAACGGGAGAATTTGCATAATGTCATTTGAAACTTGAAATTATAAAAAATGACATTTTTATAGCTTTTCAGAAAGAATTAGATCACTCTCGTCGGAGAAATGTTCATCACTGGAAAAATCCTTCGTCATTGCTCATTTTGGAATATTTATTTCTCCTCTTCTCCTCTACTCTTGTGGCCCTTCAAAATTTACAAATTCTAACTAAGTAAAGTTTTATTCACAGTAATATTTAATGCATTTTCCTTTTAAGTGCATACTTAATTAAATTATGCAGATTTGATGATAAATAATAATTTATCATAACAAAAATTAAGTGTATCTTTGTAAATTATATTCATACTAATATTTATTTTCATTTCATAGCATGCTTATAAATCATAAAAGCTGTTTTAGTAGCTGATATACTTAATGTGTAGTCCTCGCGTATATCCATTAAACCTTAAGCCTTTGTTATCATTTATATTTAATGTTAGCGTGCTTAAATTCGTATTCATGTGATACTTTGCGTATAATACGATTATGTACTATAGTACAATGCAGAAGGCATAAAATATTTAATGATATTTTCAATATTGCATCGCAATTCACAAGTAATTATTTTTATTATTCATATTCAATTTTTCTGATTACATAGAGTTTAGTATAAATAAATTGACCTATAAAGGTATGGTTGGGGTACTTGCATCCATGCATATGCATATTTCTATTTCTGTGGTCTCAATAAAGTGTAATGTTGCTTCCCGGCCCAACATCCTCTGACCAAAATCTTTTGGCAAATGTATCATCGAAGCAATACTGAAAAAACGAAATCACAATAAGGGTCTTTAGAAATTATTCCATTCTTGGCATAATCATACTAACAATGAATAGCGAAGTACATAAATAATAGTTTAAATTATAGGAATTTAGCTAACAGCATCAAGCGCAGCAACTTCGAGTTCATTTATAATGAAATTCTGAATATGGCAGAATAAATGGATTTGAGCCAGCTCATCTTTGGTAGCCATAATTTTTACTGAAAACATTGTTAAAAACACAATTTAGAACCATTCTATGGAGATTTTCAAGTAAAAAATTATTTTGAGTGCAAATTACTAGCTTCTGTAACAGAAACGGTTGAATTATCGCTCTCAAACATCCTCAAGCTTTTCTCTGACAAGTATTTATCTAGAATAAGCAGTAAATCTTTTCTGATAGTCTCAGAAAATAATGTAAACATCGACTTTTTCATTTCTTCCATGTCAATTTTTAACGCGGATCTGGTTGTCTGAAAATTTTAATTAATTACTTGCGGTGGTTCATGAAAAGGTATTGGGAACTGATTTTTACAGTTATGAGCTTACGAAAGGTGTTGGGCTTCTTTCACATGTGGCAGTACACTGAAATATAATAATTTTAATATTGTTCTGTAGAATCAGTAGAATCAGGTATTTACCTACTTTTTATTGCTGTAGACTAAATTAAGATTTTATGGAAGGAAATTAAAGAATGTTAATTTGAGCTTTAAAATTAAAGCTCGATAATTTTAGTTGAGGTACAGCAAAGCATTTTTTAACTTGCTAATAAATTGGTACCCTATCCGCCAGTTTCCCGTCCATTTGGAAATTATGATGATTCGCAATTTCTTCTTCCCCTTTCTTAATATCGGGATTCAATTGCTTCTGCCGTTCGATGTAGGACTGAATGCATTTAACTTTTTCCGTGGTATTAGATTTTTCTGTATCCAGATGTACAAGTGGCACGGGATATGGAACTGGTTTCCCTTTACAGCACCGTTCCCCAAAATATGGAAAGTCTTCTTCGGGTTTACAGAATTTCTGTAATTTCAAATGGGAGGACCCCCAATTTTAGAAATCCTAATCAAAATACAGCTACAAATATGAGAATTTCATAATTTTACCATTTTGTCTTCTTCTATATTAATTTCTTCTTTTGTTTTGTAAGGACGATGGCATACCTATAAGAAAGTATTATTGCAATAAATACATTCTCTGTTTAGAAACATACTTTCTTTCATCTATACGCTTTACCGTCCTTTCAGCCTTGTACATGCACAGATGAAACATTTTTAATCTTTTCATGTCGTCCTTTTCTGCGTCTGCATCTAAAAGTATTAGAAATAAGAAGAAAAAATAGTTACTTATGTGTATGTCCCAAAAAAATTAATTCTGCATACCTTTGCATTTTCCTATTGCATTCTTGAGAATTTCAGCTCTTAATGCTTCAGTGTAATTCATACTCATGTAATTCATATATCCCTTAAACGTGGATAAATCATTGTCAGCCTAAGATTTTAAAAACTTTCACAATTAATTCGCCATCATAAACAATACTGTTGTAACTTTACCTAACTATTACTTGGATAAAATTATTAAAATAAGCATAATCGTATTATTTCTTACGGCTCCATTTGTTTTCAGAACACAGACATGCTGCCTCCACTGTAAAATTGACGATATTAAAATTTTACATTCGATTATCATCTCTTCCCTTTCTACATGTTCACTACAATATTTGTGTGAACATGTACTTAGAATCAGTGCAAATTTTTAATTACCAATGCCATAGGCAAATCGTCTGTATTGACTTCATGTAAATATTTGGAACACTTCTCCTGGAAAATGTCATCTGACTCATTAATAATATTTTCCAAAGTTTCGTTTCCGCAGCAAGTGTATCCAGAAAGTTTTGCGTAATGTCCCCCAAAGCGTTCGCAATCTGAATAAACTATGATCCCTTCCTCTTCTTGTGGACCTTCTGAAGCCGTTTCTTCAGTTATAATCTCTGCATCTTGTCCCGAAATTCCTTTGAAAGATCCCTGTGCACAAAATATTAATTAAAGGAGCTTCACAAAAAGGAATTCATATAAAAGTACAAAATTATGAATAAAGTTAGTTATAAGTAAAGCTAAAGACATGAGATGAAAATTATGAATAAAGTTAGTTGTAAGTAAAGCTAAAGATGGATGTAACGAATTTTCGAATTCTATTCCCTACCAAGAATATGAAATAAGCAAAATATGCAAAACTAATTAATTGAGACTTCATTTTTATTGCGGCTGCACTAAAAAAACACGTAATTACACTGCTAAAACGAAGTGGAAATGAATGGAATGATTTACTCTGATGGCGGAATTGGAACTCGTGCATTTGCATAAATAAAGCGTGTTACACGATATGTAGCCAAACAATTGTAAGGATATCAAATTTTTGCAGTATTTATCATTTTGCCTGCTAAAATTTATTTCGCGTGCATCAAAATGTGCCAGGGCTATGCTAATACGATTGACCCGTTGTATGGATATACCTCGTATACTACACTTCAGGTTTTAGAATCTGGTATCAAACGAATCAAACGATACAGCAATACAATGTTAGCATAAAATATGTAGATTAAAGTAGAATTCTTGACAAATAGATATTTCAACATTAAATATTATCATGTAACTCTTTAATGTGCTGCCCACTGCTCATATTCAATTTTGTCGGACTTAAACTAAAATTAATAAAGTTGCACAATTAAATAAATAAGGTCACTTATTATCAAAAATGTTTATTGTCTGCTGACCCAAAATAAAAATTACACATAAAATACTACTTATCTATATTTAATCTACAAATTAATAGTCAGATACTTATATACAATCTTGTAATTCAAAGCGAAAGGGTTTCTTTCGTTGATAACAATAGTCTAAGTTTTAATCGTAATATTAGAAATTCATATTTTAATTCTCAGCCAACTTCCTATGTCCTATAGATAAAAGCCTTATCTTATAGTCTTAACTTTTCAGAGATCGATGATATGTGACTGCATAACGTACCGTAGACGGGCATTTTAGTTCATAGATATTTGAGCTTATATCAGCCTAAGATGACAATTATTGCATCTTCCTATCTTACTTCTGGTTTATTACTGTTCATTTTGTGCTGCTATTTATAGTATCTTTATGCACTAAGCGTCGAAAATCATTTGTTCATAAACGTTCCATGAGAAAGTCAATGCAACGACATATTTATGCCTATATAACTTGTATATCTGCCCTAATTACACAACACAAATACGAAATAACGTAAATGGAACGATCAAAACTAAAACAACCTACATGTACTTCTTGTGTGTTTAAAAAACTTTGATAAATTCATATAGGCATGGCACGCATATACTAATATTATGTACATATAGGTAAATGCTTGTGTACGAAGTTTATATCATAATGCATCTTATTTCCACTTGCAATTTTATATCTCTTTAAAATCGTGACACAAATCGCAAAATTGCGATTCACTCGATTTGCTAAAAATGCTTACGTTTGATACTTACTTATGTGTCAACTGTACTCGCTCTGTATATATTTATGTATTGTAAATTAGCTGTTTGATGAGATGTCACATACCATCAGGATTTGATAACAAATCTTAACGTGGACCAACTTTACTATATGTATATTACTTTACTTACTACTACTACTATAGTAAGTAAAGTTTCTAAAGCTTTGATAAATATAATGTTGTTCTGAATCTATTTATTATGATGTAGTGTTTCGTTGTGAAGGCTGTTGGTCATACCAGTAAATACCTACCTAATCTACCCACCAATACATACTAATACTAATATCTGTATAATATAATGTTGTTGTGAGATAAATATGTAATTAAGTAGTAAGAAAATGAGTAATAGGCTTTATATTAATTAGTTACGATCCAAATAGGCAGATTTACCCATTTTATAAATGTTTCATGATTTTTAAAGTAATATGTTTGTTTACCGTATATTATTATGGAGGTTTATAATTATGGTTGCATAAATAACGTTTTAACTGATTTACAACTCCGAAATACTACTTTTATAAAGGAATGTAATATGTGAGCATCTTGAGTATAAGTATGGTTGCAAGTTGTCATCATATCACAGTTATAATAGTTAGTTTCAAACAAATATTTAAACAGTAGTTGTGTTTATGTACAGTGTAATGTACACGGACATGTACGTATGAATGGGTATACCTACTCAGTATGGATTAGTATGTAATCTGAATCTGATATATCACATCGTTTGGATGAACTCATGCACTTTTAGTTACTGTGATGTGACTAATACTAATGCTGTATGTGTAGTCTCGAAACTTCAACAAATCGACAGAGTAAGCGATAAAAGGGTGAAACAATGCGTAATAAGATAAAAACAAATCGCTGCAGTAAAATGACACTCTTCTCTACCACTTCGCAATAAGATCACGTACATAACGAAAACATAACACAAGATGCATCAATCCAGTCCTACTCCAGACAGAATCCAGATCCACAATACAACACTATAACTTCTTCATTAGATATTCCATTTTCGTTTGGAGCAGAACACTCTGGGCATTACGTATACGTTTAGCTTGTGTAGTTTTCCGGTGAATACATGCATTATATGGATGTTTGCATGATAAGATTATTGAAAAGAATCACGATTGCAATTCGAACCGGGTACCACTACTTAGGCTTCTCTTCTTCTATGTACTGTGTAAATGTAGCACCATCAATGCAGACGATCCTTACGTTAGAAATTCGTCACTTACTTAAGTATTCAACAGGAAATAACAAATAAAATTCATATCAATCTCGAAGCAGATTACATCAGTGCAGGGCAGTGCAACGAACAGAAATCTTATCAAGATAATATCATCTATAATTTATTTGTCTCTGCAAATAACTGAAGTGAATCTAAAACAGTAAAAGAACTAAGTAGCAGCATAATATAATATGCACTTTGTCAAAGATTTTCGTTGAGATTCTTTGCACCACCCATTTCGGATAGCAAAAAGAAAGAACCAGAAATTGTCCAGATATTACTGTTACAAAAAGGTACAAATCAAATATTTGATCAATTATATAAGCGCACTCATAAATAATATTATTGTCTCAATCTTTAACTTACTTTACTTGTTAGTTACTAACTGTGGTTTTGGATAGAGTACACGATACATCTACATACACTAATATCTACTACTACACGCAATACATTGTACGTGGACCTATTTACTCCCACTTACAGACTTACATAAGTAGTACAGTATCTGTACTTTGCTAGCGCAATGCATCAATATATTTATATAATTAAATGTATCTTTAATATCATCATGAAAGATCAAGGACGATTTTATATGTATTCAAACCACGAACACTATTTCCTTGTAATTTTCCAACTTCTTATACATTTATTATGCTGTAATAATTTGGTACAAGTTGAAGGAATGTAGAAGGACTAGGTAAACAAGATTTTGGAGCAGTATTTTATATTATGTGAGTTCTGAATTCAGGAATACAATTTGTTCATTGCTATAAATACTTGTTGCACTGCATTGCATTGCAAAATGCAAGGAATTTGTTTAATACCTTATCTAATAATATGTAATTGTTAACGTTTGTAACATGAATTTTGGTACGCGTGCGGATTGTATGATTATCTGAAATGTGACATCTATTAAAAATTACAGGATATTACTAGTCACTGTCACTGACCAGGTTAGGATACCCATTTCTTCGGGAAACGTTTTCCATGCTAACAAGCACCAAGAGACAAGATATAAATTGTTCCACATGCCACAAGATATCGGATACAACAAAACTTTCCTTTGTTTACTAGAGCATTCTCTGCATTCATCGTGTAAAGAAGAATCATATTGGATAATATTTGTCCCATTTACAAAGTGACAACATTGAAACTCACAATGGAAGAGAAAGCAAATAAAAATACATCGGAAAAAGCGAAAGATAGATCTTCAGTAACTGAACTAACGAAGTAAAAAGGGATAATGTTTCTCTGCGTACTTATTTAGTCAAAATGTATACAAATTAACTAATTACACAATGCTTTTATGAATTCTGACACAGATCTCCCATGGAAATCCATTGTCCCTTTAGAGTATGTAAAGAGAGTTCAAATCCCAGTGTGCCTTTCGGGAAATTCATCAGTCATTTAACGAATGACCACCGTGTCACATCAGCACCCCGAGGAGAAAGCGTTTTTGTGAGGGAAATGTATATTGGCCAAGGAAATATGTTTAGGTTTAAGCGAGGTCACAATTACATTAAACTTATTTAAATGTTTAAAAAGGTTGCACCTTGTTAGTTCTACTTATGTCAATGTACATGTTTGCATGAGTATTTCTCTCGTTTCTGAATAGATGGTCCCAAAATCCCGTTTCTGATGAACTGCTACAATAATGTCCAATTTATTCAGCATTCATTTTGTGCTGAAGGTAACTTTTGGTTTTGGATCTCAGTCATGGGAAGCCAAAGGGACGCCGACAAATTCCAGACTAATTTGACTGTTTATCACCCATCCATAAAGGCAAGTTTTATTCTCAAATCCTATAGCTAGAAACAATTGATTAATTAATAAATAACTTCATGCAATTTTATTTTTATTGTTCGCGTGCGCTAATGTGTTTTCTTTATCCACAGAATCGAAAGATGAGTTGGGAAGGAATTGTTCATTCAGTAAATACATCTGCAGATGACGTTTACAATTCCGAGGGATGTCTAGTAATGCCTAAGTCGGTACTAGATGAGTTCATGGATATTGAGGGTGGCAAGATGCTATGGAATCTAAAAATTGAGATCATGTTAAAGGAAGATATTCAAGAATCTGATTTATGTGTTGGTGGTGATGAATTTTCAAACAATATACCGAAAGAAAACTCCCCTCCAAAGAAGCGCACTACTAAAGGGAAACGAAAAACCAGTAAACCCCATCAATTGAGTGAGTAGCTCATTAGAATGTTCATGAAATGTATATTATGTGATTCAACCTGATTGTCCACTTGGGGAGGGGCCTACCAAAATTAAATGCAGCAATATAATTAAATTACGTATGCTCAAAATGCTGCGTATGCAGCAATCTTTTTATAGAGAAAATAAAATACATAACATAGGTAAATATTGCCAACAGTACAGTATGTGCATAATAAACTTAATTTTAATGAAATCTTAGTTCTTACAACTTTTACAAAATATGTACATCGTTATTGATGCATGAATAATTGATGTTGAACTTAATTGTGCTTCAATATAATTATTTATTATGCTAAAGAATCTACAATGACCATACACTCAGTGCCTATTTAAGATTAATAATACATATTATATACTAATTTACTAATTTTGCAAATAAAAAGTAGAATATTATGGAAATTCTTGCAAACTTTATCAACTTGCTAATTGCGCTGCTGCTGTAAGTATTATAGATAACAGAATTGTATTGTATTGTATGTATATGGGGAAAAATGGAAGAGAATTTATAACTATTCCTTCATTGCATTGAAGAATACAGATATACAAATAAAAATATTGCACTTAATATACATAGAAATAGATAACTAGTGTTGGTTTAAATTGGAATGGCCAAATCAAGGATGGGAAGATGGGATGATATATTGGTTGATTCTAGTTGTTTCCAACTTAGTTAATTATAATTAATATTCATATGCAAAATGTATACTTACATAACTTACATAATAGTATATGTGCACTAATGCTAGCCATTAATTTACATACAAAATGTAATTATAACCTTTGCAATCTGTAGAGTAGATTGCTCATTGTCATTATAGTACATTACTATTCTTACGAAGATGTTTGTAAGTAAACTGTAATAGAATTCAACCAAACTTTTATACTAAACACAACAACTTAAACCGCATCAAGGTCATAAAGTGATTGACATTAAGAATTGAATATATAGGTTAGGTAGCTGTTGGTTGAATAGCTTGCTTTTACATTTGTATATCTTCGTTTAGAACAATTCCACAAAACTTTTCATATACTCCCTACATCTAACTTTCTAGTATTAGCTACACTACTCTACACCATAACCAGATTGTATAATATGAATATTTGTGACTTGTGAAATATATGTTAACGTTCATTCCATACCTTACCTAAATAGGTTGACAACATTTTCCCAAATCTACCAAAACCAAACTACAAAACACTCACTTTTTGTGTGACTACACACTTTAAGACAATTTTGTTTTGCTCTACAGGCATAATACTATAAAGCGTTACATTTATTTCGCCACTAGACGAGGTTGGATAAAGACAAAAAGTAAGACAATTAAATTAAAGTAAAATTTTTGGGAATATTTTATTTATGATACCGATCCGATCCGATCCGATGATCTTCAGTATATACTTCTAGTACCTAGGATCCGACCATTATGAATGGTAAGGTGTTTTATAAGTTGGCATTTATTTGCTGTTTGCCGTATTGCCATTTTCACCATAAGTCAACTTAATAATATTGAAAAAGTATGCATTATTTAACTAATGAAGTATCTATGTAAATACAATTTTACACATTTCCAATTTCAATATCCCATTTTCTTCAATTTTCGTTTATTTTTCATTTTCTCATAAATTAGTTTTTTGGAAATGCAATTTTTAAAAGTAATTTCAATATTGTATTTGATTGAAATAAGTAGTGAAAAAAAAATTGCATATATCTGCCCATTTCATTATTTTTTGACAAAAAATTGTGTTGCGAAATGTTTTAATAAAAACATTTTATTCATTTACATTCATGCTATATGGGAAAATTGGAATTAATGAATATACATTAAATTATAAATATAAGCATAGCATGAAAAAGAGACTTTCTAATTTTGTGAGTTTAACCGAATGCTCGAAAATATTCTGGTTATTTTTGGTCGCAACAGCGGGTTTGGTTGGATTTGGATTATTTCTAATGTGCATGACTACTATAAACTGTGTTAACACCGGAGCGGTAGTAGATCACCCTTTCGAGATTTTGGATGGTGTTCCGAATTGTATTGAGAAAGCAATTTCATTTCCGTATTCCATCAAATCAGAAACTGGCAACTTCCAAAATAGGCTTTTATGGGAAATAGGAACATCGCAAATTTAATGGTTGGATGGCCATTTGAAACTTATAAGCATTGTTATTCTTATTTGCTGAATAATTAAGTATTGTGGGAAAGCGTTTAGAAATCCACTAATTAGGTTAGCCAGTAGTAGAAGTGGAAGTGGAACACCTGTCCAATCCAAAGTTAAAATTTCTTCTGTTCGCGTCATATTGAATTTGTTTCTTAATCTTATCTGTCAACGTGCGACTTATATAAGCTTTTTATAAATGGTTTGGTAAGAAAATACGAATATTGAAAACGTTATTTGAATTTAGGGCACTTTAGGGGAGGGTTTCTATAATGAGTAAATGAGTTCACCATCTTTAATTACTTCTGTACTTAAATAACTTTTATGATAACAGATAATGATAGCTTCTGAATTTTTCTTGCAGATTTTACATCATTAATAGTGTCATTACATTACATGAGAGCTGGAGGCACATAATTAAAACCAAGATTCAAGATAGCATCATCCTTTTTGCAATAATTCTATTCAACTTGTAGCAAAGATAAGATTGAAGGTGATGTTGATGTTAATGTATGTGAGTAAGCTAAACTTTATACGATTGAATGTATGCTATGTAATATGTAAAATTAATGTTTCTCACATTTATTTTAATTCCTCGTAGTTTCGCTAGCTGAGAAATCTGAAAGCTATTCTATCTACCAGAGGCTGATTGTCATTAACCCAGTGAGGAACATCAACTTTACATCCATTCCAGTCCCGTGATTGCTTCAGAAAAGTATTTATTTCGTTACTTAATGCTGTAAATATTACATTTAATGATGATTTAATAATGATTATAATAAGCTTTAATTTTGTTCTTGTTCACAGAGGTTACCCTCCTGCCAAAGTTGTGCAGTTCTTACCAATAAGTGTTCCAGTTCCAACCTTGTATTAATATTAATAGTGGACAACTTACACAAGATCTCGTTTGAAGACTGAATAAAATTAACTTCCGTGTGTTATTTTCTGATAAATAAATGGATTCTAAGATGTCAAAAGGAGATTCTCAGGATACGACCTCCAGTTGCTCTTCCATGGCTTCTGCAAGCACAGATGATTCCATGTCATTTGATGAACTGAAGACACTTTTGGAATGTCCAGTTTGTATGGAAACATCCTCACCGCCAATATACAATTGCCAAGTAGGTCACATAATTTGCTACAACTGCCAGCGTAGGGTGAAGAAATGTCCCGTCTGCCGGGAAGAATTTAAAGGCTGTCGTAATTTTATCGCTGAAAAATTGGCTGAAAAGTGTTTACGAAAGTGCAAGTATTTAGATGACGGGTGTAATACGCGAGTCAAAGTCTCTGCTTTACAGCAACACGAAGCTGGATGCGAATATAGGTAAAAAATAATTTTTGAATTTTACAATTCAATTAAACTCTGTTCATCCAGATTATTGTATTGAAATTGAATTGTTTTATATTCAACAGACCAATGAAATGTCACATTGGATCTTGTGGTCAAATGGTCCCCTTTATGAAGTATTTCGATCATCTAGGGAAGTACCATAGAATCTTTGCTGCTGCAGATAATACACATTTTTGGGAAAGAGAAATGTTTGTATACGATATCAAGCGGTTAATTAAAGACGGAGCTCGAAACCCTTTCGCTATGACCTGTTATAACAATAATTTTCTGCAATTTATGCAAGTAGATGATCAAACAGTTTGGATATGGGTAGCTCTATGTGGATTGGAGAAGGACGCTGAATCTTTTAAAGCCAAAATTGTAATCGCTAATAAATCCAAGGTAAATATCAGTACTTTGAGAATAAGAGCATGGATTAATGTCAACTATTTCCTAATATAAATAATTTTTAATCCCAGAATTTGGAAATACAATGGACTGGTCCGGTGCACAGTGCTAGAAAAACGGGAACAGAAGTTTTCGGGACAGGTCTCTGTCTAATAACAACTGGTAATGGATTAGAACACTATATGGAAAAGGTCGGGCGAAAATACGTATGGTCGATGACGATCACAATTAGTCAAACTGCGGACAGTGAGAGTAAAGGCGGTGATTCCGACTCGGAATATTATGATAGCGATGTGGATGAACTTGAACCGTATAACTTTCCCGTTCGCGAAGATAGTGATGATGATGAAGAAGAATATGAGTAAAAATAATTCTAGCATACCTATGTAACCAAAACCCTACCCTACCTCCAATCTCTATCTAGTGAATTATAAACTGACCACAATATATGTGAACTTTATGCCAAATATAGATTGCCACATTGTGCGTAATCAAAATTGTAATTAACGATAAACAAAATGTGTATTCGATTCGTATCGTATTCCTGAGGTTAACCCAAAGCCCAAAATTATATACTAAGGTGAATGAAATGAAAATGTCAATACGAAAATGAGAGTGTGTTACAAATATTGTTATGGTTCTGAATTAACTGAACTGAATTTATATTATATAAATGTAAATGAATAATACAAAAAATTGCACATTGATCTGACTATCTAATTGATATTAATATGATACAATTGTTTAGGTAATACCTTTGTCCCGTAATCAACTTTAGTTAAATACCTTACATTATACTTTATACATAATCTATATAATACATTCATGGGAAAAGTACAAACAAAAAATTACACAATAAAAAATAAACAAATTGAGTTTGAAAAACTTTTCAGTTTTTGTCAGTCGGTTTTCAGTTCAGTTCAGGATTTTAGGATGTAAAGACAACACTAAATATCGGCATAATAACTTGCTAAGGTTTCCATAAGAGTTGTCGCTGGAGAGGCTTCCATTTCCATGGGTCCCATTTCCATTCCAATAGCGGCCATATCCATTGCTTCGAACATACACGAAGGAGGTTGATGCTGCGGAACCATTTCGTTACTGTCACTTTCATCAATGCTAACTGATTCGAAATAATTACTATCGTTTTCCATGTCCTGCTGTCCAATATTTTCAAGGTGGACATGCTCGATCAAAGGTAGCATATTTCCTTGATTCATAGAATCCATGTTATTTGTAGTTATTGAATCCAGGTTCATTTGGGAAATGGGTTCCATGTTAATTCGAGATATGGACTCCATGTTCATTTGTTGTTGCATATTTTCTAAACTTATTTGCGGCAGTGAATCGATATTGATCGTAGTTAGGGGCTCGATATTAACTTCGCCCATTGGTCCAACATTAACTCTCGACAGCTGTCCCATTGAGTCCAAACGAAATTGACCCAAATGGGATAAGTTGACATGTGTCATTGGCTCTAAGCTGACTCTTGTCATTTGCTCACCATTTATTTGCCTCATCGGCTCCAAATTAATCTGAGCGATGGAGTCCAGGTTTATTTGGCCGATGGAACCTAAACTGACTTGTGTCATAGGCTCTAGATTGATTTGTTGCGCAATGGAATCTAGGTTCACCGGTTGCACTAAAGGTTCCAGGTTTACTTGTTGAGGGATTGAATCCAGATTTAAGGGTTGACCCATCTGATCCAAATTGACCTGAACCATGGATCCTAAATTAACTTGCTTTACAATCGAATCTACAACTTGTTGGGTTTGCTGTTCCATACTTACTTCAACTTGTGGTTGGAGACTTATTTGCAAAGCGACTTCTTCCAAATTCATATTTTCAGAATGAGGATCTAGTACATGAGTTTGTTGCTGCTGAGTTTGATTAAGGGACCGTGTTTGTGACTGTTGAGATACTGATACCTGATTTGGCGACAAAAATTGCTGTAATACTACATTTCGCTGATTGCGTGGTTTTGGTTGAACATTTTCAATATTTAATGAACTTGCATTTTTCAATTTTTTAGTTGGTGCAGCACTAACAGCAGACGATGGAGCATCTGAATGACATTTTTTCACATGCTTTGTTAAGAAATGATAAAGTGGAAATGTTTTATCACACTTTGTGCAAGGGTACATGTTACTCGAGGGGTCATGGAGTGCCGCATGACGAAGTAAGTACCTTTTGGCGAGAAAACCTGTCAATTTGGTTTTTCGATTAATTTACGGTATTTGTACATTTTGTATCAATGTGACAGATAACATTTTTAATCTTAATTACTTACGCTTATTACAAATGTTGCATTGAAATGGTCGGTCATCGTTATCCCTCATTACGTGTCTCTTTTTATGCAAATTAAGACTGTCTTTGTGTTTAAATCGTTTTGAACAAATATCGCAAACATAGGATAGATCGTCTGAATGCTTAATCATGTGGGTTTTCAGTCGTGTCTGGTTTTCTAGACCCATATTACACACAGGGCACCGAATGTTGAAGTCGTCATTCTAAAAAGTATACATTAGAATGTATGCAATTAGTAAATTTTATGTTACAGCGTCAATAGTGTTGCTATTTTGGTTTAAATTACAGAAACACTAACATGGCGTTTCATATGAATTCGCAAATTCCTCGGATTTGCGAACGTTTTGCCAGGGCAGAATTCACAAACTATTTGTCGCTCGGGATCCTCGTGCTTGACTTGATGATACCTTAAGTGTTTAGCATTTCTAAACACGGCACCACACACATCGCACATATAGCCTCGCTCATTCTATTCACAGAAATAATCAATTGGAAACCATCAACAAACTGCCCTTTATTGTAATAGCATTGGTTTTATGTAGAAATAGGAAAAATTAAACTTGACAGTTTACCTTATGAGTCTTTAAGTGAGTTCGTAGCATACTGGGGCCACGGAACTCTTTATCACAAACTTTACATTGGTACGTTTGGCCATCTTTATGGTGAAGAGAAATGTGATCCTTAAGGTATCTAAGCTGTTTGAATCGTTTTCCACAATATTGGCACATCAAAGGGCGGTCCGAAAAATGTGTGTCCCGATGAATCTTCGAGTCTTGGTAAATTTCAAATGCAGAGCCACAGATATCACACATATACGGTCTCTCAATTCCTTAAAGAGAAGTTAGCAAATGTTATTGAGTTTTTCTTCCGTGTTCAAAGAATATACGTATGCGGTATAAAGTAACTAACAAATTTTAAAATAGTATGTAATAAGTAATAATTATTACAAGATATACGAAGTTAACTACCTTCATGAAATTTTTTGGTATGGCCCACTAACAATATAGAATTCTTAAACTTTCTGCGACAACCTGGAACAGTACATGGAACTACGGCGTTGTAGTTTGGATCAGCGTCCACATCACCACTCTGAAAAAAATAAAGACCAATGTTAGTCCAATCCAATTTAATTGTTTACCTGCTCATAACATAAAAATTCATTGCTTGAATTAAATTGTTGAAAATTCAAACCTCTTCACCGGTAAGAACGGCTACTTTGTTAAGATTGTCTATAGCTTCTATAAATACAACTTCTGCTTCACTTTCGCATTCAGGTGCTTCCAAAGAATTCTGCCCATTAGTTTCACTGCGGAAATTAAATTGTTATTAAATGAATGAGATCCGAAGACCATTAGTAAAAAGATAAAAACTTGAAGTAGATGGAACATATGGATGGCCTACAGTGGATATATTAACAATCAAAGATAATACTAAAAATCAAACCTGGAAACCTGATTTGGAACACCATGCTCCGAATTAATTTGTTTTACTGGCATTTCTTCCGGGTCCATCATTTCCTTGAAAATGTCGCTATCAGACAAAGCAGAGGGAGACGGTGGAGGAGAAGGCGAGGTTCTTAGAAATGTAAGTGCCTCCGAAAAATTGACTGGCTGCTGCTTTTTGTACCTTTTTGGGGCAGCCTTGTTCCTTTTTAGATCAGCCTTTACCGTTTTGATGTTTTGGTCTGTGTTTTTCGTTTCAGCGTTGGAATTATTTCCCTCTGCCCACTCCAAAAAAGCTCTATCTTCCGAATCCTCCTCTTCATACTGAATTACATTTGCTAAAGATAAACCTGTAAACGGTAAATTCTTTAAATCTGCCAAGAAATGCAATATCATAACATGCGCTTATTAAAGCATTTACACTAAACATTTATACAAAAGGTACAAGATGAAATTCCTACCCGAAATAATCTTCTTCCTGACATCGTCCCACGGTAATGGAATATTAAACTTGTTTTCCTCTGCTTTATAAATTTTATGAGATTTCAGCATTTCCTCTTCGACTTTGCATTGAGCATCCAACAGTTTAGTTTGTAAGGACTTCATTTTTCTATATATTGTACTTAGATTGAGAATTTTTTCGTAGCATATTTTACAATACGAAACTTTTCTAATTTTGTCTA
Source organism: Tomocerus mixtus (assembly GCA_034694165.1). Classification (NCBI taxonomy): domain Eukaryota; kingdom Metazoa; phylum Arthropoda; class Collembola; order Entomobryomorpha; family Tomoceridae; genus Tomocerus; species Tomocerus mixtus. The sequence continues at coordinate 23,795 of JAQFYC010000166.1, read as the reverse complement.
CAAAAGGATTATTTGGTAGCGACCAAATTAGGCAAAGCGATTCCGCAATTTGACGTTTTTGCCAGCCCCATTTTTTGATGGCAGTAAACTGAACAATATTTGTGGAATAACAAACTAAGCATCTATTTGCAGGAAGTTCCAGTCTTATTAATCTAACCTCACATCTTTTCATGAAAGGTTCCTGCATTTTTGGAGAATACTTATGAACGTTAAAAAATCTAAATTACAATCACAAAATTATGAAAAATATTCCTGGAAAAATTACATTTTAATCTGGACTAAAATATTATTCTGCAAATTCTGCATTATGCTCTGCAGTGTGGTGAAGTAGAAATTCAAACTATAGCTTGAATAGGCGCTGGAACAATTACCGTATGCATTCCTTGAGAGTATTCCATAACCCCGATGCAATAAGCTCAGAGCAAACAAAATTCTCGAAAAGACTCCCATTTTATTCTCATTCGCACGATTCGCACCTAAGTATTTTCTCGATATTTTTAGAAAAATCTTCCGTAATATAGAAATAAAAGTTCTTAAACACAGGTATGAAGTTAAAACAATACTTCTATAAAGATCTCCACAAATATATGAAGTTATAAAGCACTATAATGCAAAATATTCCTAATTTAAATATAGAATTAAGTAAATGGAGATTTTGGAGATTTCTATGTTGTATCTTTATGATAGAAAATTTATATAGTATCATTGGTATGATATAATGTTATGGTGGGCGATCCAGCAAACCCACTGGACACTAAATAATATGATTCTTACAAATATTTCATGTAAATCAATGAGTCGGCACAAAAAAATTTTCCACAGTAAAGCTCAAAATACGATTGTAATTTTATTGCAATCAAATATTTATAAACGTTATCTAGTAATTATAATATATTAGTAGCTAAATGTAAAGATCTAAATTTTATATCTACTTAAATGTACTATGTGTGCATAAATTGATCACAATGTATAGAATGTATGTATAGATTAATGATATATATTGATCATTACATTAATTATTGCTGTGCCTTTTAGCATGAATTGAACCTTCCTACACTAAAAGCAACAGGGAATTTCTATATAATATCGATGATTAATTTTAGTTGAAAATTTTGTAGCTATTCCACATTATACGGAGTTTAAATTAAGTAGGTAAGTAGATGCATTTCAGTAGTAAGATAAAGAGTTAGTGAAAGCGCGTTCAATGTTCAATTTTTGACATGTCAATTTACACGGCAGTTTTTAGTTACAGTAATGAACAACAATTTTTCATTATGTAAATATATGTAGTGTAAGTAAGTAACTACATAGAGATTATAATAATTTACTTACTAACTAACAATAAAGCCAAAAGCAAGTAATCGTAAGGAATGTCATAGACCTACTATCCGTATAAATGTCCGTATAATTCCTAAAGTTTAGTTTTAGTAAATTCTAATGCTTTCGTTTTGCACAAAAATTAAAGAAATGTTTTTTATAAGCAATTTTCATGTGTAGCTAATATGTTTACTTGTGTTTATTGCGATTCCCGTTTGCAAACTTTTTCCATTTTGTAATTGTGTTTCACTGCGCTAACTTTTAGCCTACAAATAGAAAATGATTGCTGTGCACTTCTAGAACATATTTAAAAGTATTTCATATGTAGCTGCTTGTATTGCTAAAATCGAGTAAGTATATACTAGAGTTCTCTAATTACTGAATGTAACTATTAGTTAGGAATGACAGTTTTACATGTAACCTAAATATTTGTAAGACATTTTTTAAAGCAATTTTCAGTATATCGACATTGATACATTCTTACATTGTCTTTATAATGTTTACTAGGAATCGAATGTAATTTATTTACGATTAGTATTAGGTACTTGTTTTCTCAACTACTTGCATTCGCAATACATTTTGATAAGAATTATATTATCCTTTTTATGTATATTTTAAAGTGAGCAACACGACTGTGTGTTAGTGCTGGTGATATAATTATGGCACCTTAGTGTAAATATGTATTTATAAGTTGAACAATTAATCAGGCAGTTTGTGAAATGGAAGATTATGTTGCAGCTATCAGGTATGCATTATTACTTGTAAGTATAAATAGCAAACCCAATTACTGTGGTAGTACTTCAGGTAAAGTTTATAATATAGGTAAAGTCGAGTCAAGTCGGCAGCTTTGCAATTATTGCTAATCGGTAGGCGTTTTTGAAAGATTCAGGTTAGTGTTAATATTACGGTAGGTATTTTAAGGTAAGATCCTACAGCTGTAGGTACATATACGTGCTATGTGGATTTTCATATCAACTATATGATACAATACACAGGTCGATTTTGATTTTGATTATATATTTAGTAAGTGTGACGAGATGACAGTAAAATGCAACCTTTCTAACAGAGTAGTAGTAATAGCACTTTTCAAGGGTTATTAGCTTGGAAATCTTTCATGAACTCTTCAAGTTTTCTAACTTGATTAGGCAGAATGGCATTATAGAGTGAGGCTCGGATCCCTCCGACCGAGCGATGTCCCTTTAGACCAAGGAGACCCTGTGCTTTTGCTTCTTTCAGGAATTTATTTTCCAAAGCTTCATCTTTCTTGACACGGAATGGCACATTCATTCGACTTCTATTATTTGGATCAACAACACTCGAGTAATACCCTCCTAAGTTGTCAATAAGGGCGTAAATCATGTTCGACTTTTCGATACTCCGTTCCTCCATGGCTTCTACACCTCCGTTGCTGATCACCCAGTCGAAGACAAGACCCATACTGTAAATTCTGTGAGGAAAGAAACACAATTATGAAATTTTATGGCAAAAATTCTATGTAATTACACGATTTAAGGTTGTACAGTTCTAATTTCTTACGCAAAGCAGGGTGGAGTGTTATGAAGAGAATTTTCTTTGGCCATGATATTGTAATCCAAAACAGTCGGGCAAATGGGCAAAGCTTTTCCAAGTAGATCCTCACGGACAATAATAATCGTAACACCCGCTGGTCCGATATTCTTTTGAGCTCCAGCGTAAATTACTCCGTACTGTTTTTAAAGATTCAAAAATTAATTGTATTTTACATTATGGGTGAACATTTTATTTTGCAAATGTATTCTACTGTAATGGCGAAAACAAACCTTGGAAATGTCTATGGGTCTGGAGAAGATATTTGAAGACATGTCAGCAACAAGAGGCACTCCGTTAGTTTCCGGCGTGTATTGAAATTCCACCCCTTCCACAGTTTCATTAGCACAATAGTAAACGTAAGATGCTTCAGGATCTAGTGAATAGCTAGAAGGATCAGGAATGGCTCCATATTTATCAAGTTTTGGGTGGACTATGTTGACTTTTCCATATTTTAATGCTTCTTTGGCTGCCTTTGCAGACCATGAGCCAGTAACGATATAATCAGCCTTTCCGGTGTTCCCAATTAAATTCAAAGGGACTCCTGCAAATTGACCCGTTCCTCCTCCTTGCATAAATATGATTCTGTAGTTGTCGGGAACATTTCTGCGAGAAATAAAAAGTAAAACATAAAGTGTCATTCCTATAATATTACTATGTTGTGCATATTTTTTTCGAAACTGGCTTTTCTATATATTACATTCATGTGTTATTGAATAGCTTCCAACTCTCATTAGCTAAATTGGTTTGTGTTCACTCTCATTTTATGTATAGATTCTTTGATGTAGTAAAAAGAGTTAATATTTTAAGCAAGCATTCTATGTACACTCTACAGAACACTGAAGGATACAGCGTCATTGACCGAGTAAAATATTTCATGCGTATGTTCATCAGAATTGATGTTTTTCGGTTTATTTTTATACTTTTCGTTTGCCGGTTGCTTTACATATTTAATAACCCTTTGTACGTGTACTGAATATAAGTTCTTTCTGGTATACATTTTTCATCCCTGCTCCATCCTCTATCTATATATCGTATTCAGCATCATATAGAGCACTAACTTAATGTTTGCTTCTGCGTTATGCGTATAACTACAGAAAATTATCTCCTGCAATGTATACAGCATAATGTTAATCTTGTAATAAATTACTTACAATAGTTTCCTGGCCTTATCGACAGTTGCATCAACTATAGCAGTGAACTCAGGTGATCTGTGGCTCATCTCCAGGATGCTCACATGGCTTCCTCCAAGGTCCAATAGCTCATCTCGCGTTTTAATTAATACCTGCAATACATTAACAATATTACTCCATATATTATCCTTGCAAGTTTAATTCCATTGCGTATTACCTCCTTTTTATGTATTTGTAAACGTGTAGCTATGTATATAAGTATGTACGCATGCAATCTAACTGCGTATACAACACAATGGTAAACATATTATTGTTCATTTGATCCACAACAATAAATAAACTAAAAAAATGCATTGCACCAGCTATCTGAATCTGAACTAATTCTATTGTGTATATTGTAAGTGCAGCGGATGTTAGTTTTGTATTTTTCCATATGATGAGTGTTAATATTGTTTATAGATGTAAAATTCCACACTAGTGACTAGTACTACTTTTGTGTGCACAAATTTTGTATTAGTAACTAGATATATTAAAATTGCAAAATAATCACAAATCAAAATGCGTAGGTTGTTATTTAAACAGGTAATCTTGGTCACTTAAGTAATGCCAAATAATCTTTAATATTAGCTTTATTTGCTAAGATGCTAATCATCTATATGACTTTCCTTATAAACAATGTAGCTTTACATGCTTTTAATTGGTAGTAGTTTTAGTTCTGTAAAAACGATGTATAAAATGAATTGTCATTTGATTTTAAACAAATATTACAAATGATATAATATATCTAAAAAGTAGTCTACAGATTAATAAATATAGAAATACATTTTTTGAGTTTGAGTTTGACATACCTCCTCAGGCAATTTCGCCGGTCCAGCCCCAAAGTAGATAAATTCAGACATTTTGTTCAAACTACAGGATTTGGGAAAATTTCCTTTGAAGTTTTCTGTTGTGAATAAATTTGTGAAGGATTCTGCTGATTGAGTTTGAGCTCCAGTTGCCGCAGTTGCAGTCTCAGTCGACGAATGCGGACTGAGGACTGATTTCAGAGTTTTATCGACTAAATGTTCAGCAAAAAGTGGAAGGTTCATATCCATATCTACAGCCTGCTGAATAAATGTATAAATATATAGTATAGCCTAAATACTGTAAGTAAATGGTTAAAGGAAAAACACTTGTATAATACAATATAATATCACGCTATGCTGTTATGTGTTATCCTTTCATATCATAATATCAGAAACACGGCCAAAGCCAAAGTCAAGCCAAGTACGTATTCATATAGTTGAATGCTGTAATACTATGTAGGTAAGTAGTACGTAGTAGTAAGTGTAAGTGTAAGGAAGAGAAGGATAAAGATCGAATCAACATGCCGTGTACGGCAATAGTAAAGCTAACTTTACTGACATAAGCAATACTCTATGTTTCAGTTCAAGTGTAAGTATAACTTGCAAAAGTAATAATCTTGTAATTTAATGTGTAAAGACACATATGTACACATACACACACTATGTTATGCATATAAGTAAACTGGAACGTAATAGTAGTTCTATATTACATAATGTCAAAATATTATGTAGCTGTATGTAGCTAAGGACACAAAATGTAGGTTTTAGGGTTGAAGGTACGTATATCCTTAAAAGTATTACGGATATTAGTATAAGTAAATAAGTAGTAATATTATATGCTTCACTCCAGCCAATTTAGTTAGACACACAGAGAACAGTACACACATAGTACACACATGAAACGAGATAAGTCGCCAAGATAAATCTGACAGGAACAGAACTGCAATGGCTAAGAGAACCAAAAACCACAAGAACGGAGCACGAATCTTAATACGTATGTATTGTATACCTATATTATGTAAGTGTAAGTATAAGGAGATACTGGATCTGGCCAACTTTTAGTGGAACAGCCTCCTTCTCCTTCCTGACATTTCTCCAGGCCAGGCTATGTAGTCTCCACTCGGCTCCTATTTATTTTCTATACACAAAGTTCCATACACAATGTGTTTGCATTGTGTTTGTTGTGTTATGTTATATGTTGTACACTTTGGAATGTGAAATGGCATGGATGTGGAGGCAGCCTACAACCTATTGTACTACAACTTACTTTTAAGCTTTATATATGAATATACATTTGCCTGTGGACCTTATAGAGCTTTGCCTTTGACTTTTCCAGTTCCAGCATGCAATAGTCAAATAAAATGAAGGACACAATGGCACTGCTACTTGCCCATTCTATACTATGGAATAACTGGAGGAATAGAACTTTAAACTTGTTCTCGTGTCCTCTTAAATAATTCTGTAGAATGATTATACTGCAGCAGTCTAGTATTGGCAAGTGGTCTGGTCTGGTCTGGTCTGGCAGTCGTCTCGTGGAATGAATACTTACTTTTACTTGAATTGTGGTCTGGTAAAGAGCGAACAGATATTTTTACGAGCTTCTTGAGCTTGGGTTTCTAAAGGTACTAAAGAATATTGAAGTTGAAGGTAGTTTCTGTTAAGGTTGGAGTTGTATTGGATAAATAGATAATTAGGTACCTACCTTTTGTACATACTTTTTATGTAAATAAATTATGTATTGTATTCTTCTGTAGTTGTGCTAAGTAATGAAGATGATTAAGAATAAGTAGTATGGTTATGTTAGTTATGTAGCTTCGGAATCAATGAAGGGTAAATAAAACTTAAGTATTAAGTAACTAGCTAACTATCGATAAGTGATTGAATCTTCTGCTCACTGACATTCGCAATGCTAAAGGGTTTGTTATTCACTTTCTTTACTTGGGCCATTAAACATTTTTTAGTCAGATCATATGACTAGCCATACCCACATTCGCTAACGTCAGAGTAATGTTGTCATATTTTTTGATATGCTCTCGTCGGGAATTGCATATTTCTATCCTGAGGGGAAGTATTGCATTGCGCTCTCTAAAATACATTATTCGGCCGTTCTTCCCTAGAAGCTAGAGCCAAAGCCAATATTTTCCCTCAACTTACTTTACTGGAGAACTTTACTATATACGTCTATAAATGTATGTGTACCTGTGCTTGTGCTACATAAATATCTGCATGTTCTATTCAATATTCTATTCCGTCGATAAGAAAAGGCACAATGAGCGAAATAGCTTTTCGATCGCATTTATTATGAATGCATGTGGGTATGTGCATTGCTAAATAAACTTAACCATAACCAGACCACGCAATAGAATGGAAAAAGGCTAAGGTACAAAGATATATCATGATGTATTGGTATGGTAGTATATAATTATATACTGTACCTGAGCATATATGTATTTAGTATACTATTTCTGTCTTATATGGTTATTTTTATGTTAGAATGAAATAAGGCCTGTAAATAACTATGTAGTTATAGTGTTTGCTGTGCTTAGCTAATATTATTATTCAATCTACACGTAGTACATGTGCCGCTATGTATAATTGTATAATATTGTAATCGGAGCAAATGAGACGTAACCAGAACCTGACTTGGCGATGAGTTGGCTGAATTTGGATTTAGATTGGAGTAGAAAGAAGCTCGCTGATGAAAGGAATAGTATGTGTTATGCAATATTTATCAAAGTCTCGTGGTTCTGGTTAAACAACATGCCTTAATACTTGCTACATACACTATTCCTACTTAATCTTCATTTGCCTTACTGATATTGGTGTTCATTACTCACAGTTCAGTATAGTTTACTTACATACAACTTTTACTATGTAGATATCGGTATTGTATTGCCGTATGACTTAACTAATGTACAATGCAAGTGGAGATGATATGATTCATACAACATTTAGCTATACATGGAACAACATCGTGTTTTGTTGGCTCTTTGGCTATAGCTGTAGTAAAAATAAGGATTTCCATAATCCGAAGGACAAACTGGATATAAATGACGACACGATAATTTATGATAAGGTCATTTAGATAGTTTAATGTAATAAATATGCGTACTCAAGGACGAAACTTTTACTGGAGTTCACGAGTTCATAATTTCATAGTTCACAACAGTAGTTTAAATAATTAAATCCAGTGTGCAGTACAGTGCAGATTGCTCAAATTTACTTATGCAGTATATTGTGAGAATGCACACATATGCTATACATATGCTGGATGGAAGTATCAAATTGGTTAAAAATTATTAACACTTAAGCAAAAATGCTTTATATAACTTTAAATATGTAATTTTACTATCTACTTATCAAATATTGTCGTTTTAAGTTAACCATTAACTACCTAGATATTGATTCAATACGTTATCGATACTGTACTAACAATTTTATTATTGAAACGTTTTTACTAATATGTTCAAGTAAAATGATTTATCTTTAACTCGATTTATATAATGCAACCTTACCTTTACCTATATCTAAGCATAGCTAACATTTTGTTATTTTACTATTTAATACATTGAGCTTAAAAGCATACTATGTATTCTGATATTAGGGGATTTTACACTACTATACCATCGGTACTAAATACTTATCTAACTTAGCAATAATTACCCAAGTATGTAAGACTACTTAAAAGCATGTATGTTTAGATAATGGTGATGGATTTGAAGTTGAAATTCACTAGCGAAATAATAATCGAATCACTCTCTTTTGTCTTGCAACTGGAACGGACCCCAAAGGTTTTTGCATAGCGAGCCTGAAGTAATACATAGTCTTAAGAAATAATTTGTTATGAAGAATTTCTTGGTGAGGTTCTGTTCCTAATTGTAGTTAATTTCTAACAAATTACGTAAAAGATTTCCCACATTTTGATAATTTGGAAGGGACAATTTGTAATTTCATATGTTTTCCACAAATTCTAGGCAATTCTTCTCGTAGTGGCAGCGGTTGTTGTCGCTGACACACACGGAGGCGGCGGTGGCGGCGGTGGCTGGGGATGGGGAGGTATGTGCCCATTTATTAGTTTCTTAATTAGATACAATTTCAGGGGAATCGTAAATTAAATCGAAATTTTTGCTTTTCTAGGTAAGAAGAATGGAAAGGGAAAGAAGAAGGGAGAATGCGGATGGAACCCACCACACTATGGTATGCAACTTTATTTTGTTTTACTTCACCTTTTCAAAAAATTAGCTAATTCACAGATTTAATAATACAAAATTTGTAAATTTTTCAGCTCCAGTCGATATCACTACCGACGGAGTAAGAATCGGATGGCACGCATGGGCTCCTCCAGTTAAAGGTGCCATACATTTTTTATCTAATTCCACATTTCTTCAAAGAATATCAGTTTACAATAATGATTTCGATTTCCTTATCTAAGAAAAAGCTGGGGATGGTTCGGTGAAGACGGATGGGGAGGTTGTACCGGAAGTTACAAATTCACAACTGGAGGATGGAGCGGAGGTGGTGGAAACTAGGGAGGGTGAGTTTTACAGAATTTCATAGAAATCTTACCATAACATAGGTCTATATATTTCTCCAAATAATAATCTTAATTAATTTAATTCTTAGACAAGGAGGAGCCATTTTATCTTGCATTCATTTAATATTGATTTTATTCCGTGTATATGGAATATGGATGCGACCTAGCATGTCACTTGAATAAAGTTGAATTACAATCAATTGAAGTGCATACATAAACGTGAAAATTGGTTACTGCAATGATAGAATGATCTGGCAATAATTTTGGTTAGTACTTATTTATTTGCATAATTATTGTTGGAAATTCTGAATAAAACGGTACCTGAAGGATGTTTCAGGCTTAATGATAACATAATTAATAGACTTTCACACTCACATAGATCATTGTACTAACGTATTTTTCATAAAGTAAGGAAACGAGATTGGCTTTGCCTGCTTTTAAAGCTGGATTGAATATTAATTGCTATTAACACTTAAACTTTTCATTCGTTTGAAGTACGAGTTCCAGATTTGTCTAATAAGTAAAAGATTTTTATATAATTTGCTGCAGGAACTACCTAATCATAAGCTACACACATGGCACAGTACCAAGAATAGCCATATTAAACTAAAGAGCACATGAAAGTCGCATGTAATGAATCCTGGAGTTTCCAGTTAAGAAACTAATTGTTTTTTAACAGCTCTTTATGTTAATTAGACTAATTCAACTAAATACGTCATAGGAATTTTACTGCGTAAGCTGCTTATAGTTAAATATTACTAAAATACAATTTCTGTCATGTTAGACAGGTTTTTATTTATACATTGTACTTCATGTGCATACGAGTCTCAAATATTATGATGTAGGTATATGGTGCATAAATATTTGGTAAATGATAGTAGAGGTACGGTTGCAATTAAATCCGCTTGTATATGATTGAAAATTGATAGACATATTATCAAAAGTCTACTCATGTCAATAGTAAATTTATTTACATTTATAATCTGACTGATCTACTTTACAACTAAAACAATACACATACAATGGCATAGAGAAGCATTTTTCTTTTGAAATCAAGTAGTAATAGTAATCATTTAGAGGACATGGAGAGAGATTTAGCTTGTAGTAGTGACGTAAATGAGTTTAAAAAATTCAGACAAATCGTGATCCTGAAATAATCATTTGTTAAATTATTTATAAAGAATTACTTGCACTTACATAAATATTTGGGTACTTACGTATAAGTTTAAGTTTCTTGTCAGCAGTATCCAATAGTGTGAGTAATTTTATAAACTCTAGGTTCTATGTGGTACTTATGTACAATTAGATCAGATTTCATAGTAAATTATTTTAAATGAATGTTAATTTGCCTACATTTTCCTGTTAATAGTTTAGCAATGAGAAAAGTTCGGCCAATTGTGTGATTCTAATTCAGTGTTAGCTCGACTTCACTTGGAATTGCAATTATTTAATTTCCGCTGTTCATGCACAATTTATTTTCACAAAATTGTTAGAAAATGGAACCAACCTTTTTAAACGCGACAAATTCTATATTATTCAATAATGGTGCAAAATTAGCAGAAAAATTTCGCTGGCCGGAATATGTGGTCTTTGTATTAGTTTTGTTGGCATCGTCTGCCATTGGAATATTCCATGGATGCTTTGGAACCAAGAATAAAACAGCAGAAGAGTTCTTAATGGCAAATAAGCAAATGTCCTCTATTCCGGTAGCATTGTCATTAATATGCAGGTAAATTGTAAAAATGGAAATGAATTTTAACGATTATGAATTATGTATTTGCTACCAATTTGGAAACTTATTAAAAATGTATATGATTTATTACAATATTAGTTTTGTAAGCGCTATAACAATTCTGGGAACACCGATAGAAGTAAGAATCCCAAAATTCTGGTTAATTCATGGCATTATATTCTAGAAACATGCATCAGCAATTGTCAAAGTTGGCTAAGGGTTTTTAAAATTTGATTTCAGGTATACTTTTACTCGTCGCAAATTGTGATGACAATCTTTGCATTTATTCCTTTGACTCTTGCACTTGGATATCTATACATTCCTGTATATTGGAACTTAAAACTGAATTCAGTTTATGAGGTTAATTTATTATTTTCTCAGTGTTGTTTATTTCACAAGTTTTATTTTATTACTTAAGTGTGTACAAGTATGTTTACTAATATTGCATTAATAGTGTTCAAACATCAGTTTAGTAGTATTTCGTAGTACATAATGGATGTTTAATTTAACTTTTAGTATTTAAACCTGAGATTTCGCAGTCGGAAACTTCAAGTGCTTGTTTCAGCAATCAATGTGTCTTACGAGGTATGTAATGGTAAAAATTACAATTTGACACAATACAGAAATGACATTATTGTTATCATTATCATTTTATCACACAATGTTAAACATAAATACAATAAAGCTTTACCCCTACGTTTTAGATTATTTATATGGCCGTATGCGTGAATGCTCCAGCTCTGGGTTTAAGCCAAGGTAAATTGGTTCATTTGTAATACGCACAATTGTTTTACACATGCATTTTTATCTGTAACACATTTTTTATATTGATATTTCTAATCGGTCACCTTTTAAAGATGAAATTAATATTGACAGTTGCTCATATACTTTTCTTGCAGAAGCTATGTGGGTTTAGGTATTAAATTGTTTTACTTGTAATGCCCAACAGTGACAGGTTTCAATGATAAGTTGTCAATTGCTGCAGTTTTCCTTGTTTGCATTTTCTACTCATCTTTGGTATGTACCATACACACTTAATTTATTTGTGGTCATATAAAGCCTGAAATTTTACCGCTGAGAATTTTTGTTATCTATTTATGTATCTTATTGTTGAATATTTTTTGAATTACATGGAGGACTTAAGAGCGTGATTTGGAGCGATGCTCGTAAGTAAATATTATCTTATTGAGAATTGTTGGGTAATTACCACTGTTAAACACAAATAGCATACACACATAATACTAACCTAATTGGCCATAATAAGTCCAAGCACTTATTATGGCTGGGTCTTTAACTTTAATCGCAGCTAAGGGAATAAGTGACACAGGAGGATTAGATGCTGTATTAAAAATTGCAAACAGGGGTGGCCGTATCCAGCTCTTTAAGTAAATCTTCATATCAATATAAGAATCTATCTATCTCAATAATACACATTATCTTTAATCTTCTAGCTTTTAATTTCATGAAATCAATAAATTGCAACAATAATTACAATAATTGCAATAAATACAACTAATTCATTTGATTATACATTCAGCTTTGATTTCGATCCTCGTACGAGACATACATTTTGGACAGCTATTATGGGTGGATTTTTCTTCTGGCTTCCAGCGTATGTGTCCACACAAGCTCAATTGCAAAGATTCTTATCTATGCCCACAATGGGACGTGTATGGAGGTAAATGAATTAAATTATTTTTGGCAAACACAATGTAAAGTGTAAGTTTAAATATTGTTTGAATATATTACAGAGCTCTACTAGTAAATTTACTGGGTTTCCTATTCCTATTTGTTACACTGTTCCTTTGTGGACTGGTTATATATTCAAAATATTATGACTGTGATCCAGTAACTGCTGGGGTAAACATTTATCATTATTATTTCGTAACTTGTTGGAATTCCCAAACTGCAACATTGACATACTATACTACAGTAAATGGAGGTTGGACTTAAAGCTGTATGCTAATTTATGTGATTGTATTATTTATCTTATTTAATACAGCTAGTCAAATCTTCTGATCAAATATTGCCATTGTACGTAATGGAGATTTTAGGTGATATTCCTGGACTTCCTGGAATTTTTGTTGGTGGGATTACATGTGCTAGTCTTAGGTTAGTTAAGGAATACAGTACAGTACACCATATCATTAAATATTGATTGTGGCTAGCATTGGTAAAAAATAGCAATCTACAATTATTATGTTTAGCTCCGTTTCAAGTGCTCTAAACTCTTTGGCGTCGATAGTCACATACGACTACATTAAAGTTTGGAGACCAACAATTCCAGATACAAAGTTATCTTACATATCAAAGAGCATTAGCGCCGGGGTTGGATTACTCTCGTTTGGTCTCGTTTATGTTGCTGAATACATGGGGTACTATTTAAGAACACACATTACAGTTATTACGTTCGCAATACTTAAGATAAATATAATTGCAATAGCATTTACACTCAATTTTGCTGAACATTATAAAACTTTAATTTAGAAACGTCGTTCCTGCTGCTGCAATGCTAGGTGGCATTTTAGGCGCTCCCGTAACTGCCATTTTTACACTTGGCATGTTTTTTCCTTGGGCTAATGCAAAGGTAGATAGATCTTGGTATTAATTTTTGCATATTTCTTTAAAAGGGAAAATGAATTATAATTCTATTAAAATAATATTTTCAGGGATGCCTTTCTGGTTTAATATGCGGAATGATTGTATTAGTTGCATTTGTTGTCGGAAGTATAGTGACAACATCCCGACGACTTTTGCCTAACCAAAAATTGCCGTTATCCATATTGGGGTGTTATGAAGAACCATCAGGGCATTTATACGATGGATATGCCTACAGTGCAATTAATGATTTACAGTTTTCCAACTTAACTTCATGGAAAGAACGTGATGATAGTTTCCTGATTCAAATACTGTCTGTGTCTTACGTTTGGGTGCCTACAATGGGGTTCTTTGTCACTCTTATTTTAGGACTGCTCTTTAGTATCATAGTTTCCTTTTTCCAAGACCATGCACCAATTCCAAGAAAATATCTCAGTAAGCCTGTGCTAACTTTGTGGGAAAAGATTCTTTCCAAGCACTTTATGCTTAAATGGGTAGATGTTGACGAAGAAGATGATCTGAGCGATAAAATTCCAACCGATGAAAAATTATGATGAGAAATGAGAATTGTGTTGTAAAATAATCTTTTATTAAAATATTGTAAATATTAAAGTATTGCATGTAAATATTGTATAAATCCAATTAACTATATAACTATGTGAAATATTCTCATTTACTATATTATATGAGTATTATGAGTTTAGGAGTAAATGCTCAACCTTATAAATGGACCAAAATTAAAATATGGACATTTTCCTAATTATCTAATTCAATGAGCTGAAGCACATCTATATTAATTTTTTCCCCTTTCAGTTATTCTTGAGTTAATCGAAGTTAATCCACTAAATCCTGGTTAATGCTAATGAAAATGATTTAATTTATTTGACAATCCTATCTACATTACAATTTCTCAATAATATTTTACTTCCATTGAAAATCTTCTAAGGCGGGATAAAGTTTTACACATTTTGTAAGTACACAATTACGTATCCTCAAAAAATTCTTTGCTCTTGACCTACTTTAAGTGATCTTATTGATATCAGTTCCTAACTATTGACATTAACATCTTTAATTAGCAAATTACAGAACACATAAATAGCTGTGTATTCTTGCCAGTGTATAGGTAAATAAAAAATATTTATCTACCTTATACTATAAGGAATTTATTTACATATCTGCGTTTTTTATTTTTAAATGCTTACCTGTGCTGATAGATAAAAATATATTGCCTATCTGTTTTAGATTATTGTGTATTCATACGAAGCCTGAGTCAGAGTTCTGCTTGCTCAAGCTAAAAATATTCAATATATTTCTGTTAGACTATCTATATGCATATCCGACCAGATAAGCAATATGTATAAGCATTCATGGCAAGTAGTATATAGAAACGTAGCGACATAAGACAAGCTAATCATGGGGATCATGTCATGCCGACTAAACAAGTAATTTGTGAGTTTCATGCAATTCGGAGTCTGTTTCTGTTCCTTAGCATTTGACTAATCAATATATATCACCTTCCTTCCCATAATGCATCAAAGGATCCCAATTCCCAAAGTTAGTTGCTTTAAATAACATAGTAATTGGATAATTTGGATTTTATGACGTTTCTCTTGTATTCTCCTGTGTCTGTACTTATTTACTATAGTCTCGACTAAATTACCTTTGGAGTCTAGAGACATTAGCGTATTTTAGCCTATTTGGATACATTTACTCAATTAGTGCTCGAATGATATACATTCTTAAAGGATAATGGTTGGGTACTTTCCGATTTATGATGCAATTTTCCGTGATTTATCAATCGTGAGGTAGCAGAAGCCTGGCATCAATCCCATTATTCATTCCAGTAATTAAATATCGATCTTTATGAGAAACAACAAACTTCTTTTGTTTTTGCTGCGAAGTTAGCCATAGTCTGTCAAACTCCCAAGGCAGACAAATTACGGCGAACTTTTTCTCAGATAATTCTACGCAATTAGGAAAATGTATCAGTTTCTAAACTTCAGTGCTGAAATTCCAACTCCTGAAGTTGAGATTAGCTCTAGATATTTTTCTCAAAAGTTTGACTGGAAAGAATATGCAGTGTTTCTAAGTGTGTTTGTGTTGTCGTCTGCAATTGGAATATTCTATGGGTGCTTTGGCGGTCGCCAGAAATCTACAAATGAATATCTTCTGGGGAATAGACGTATGTCATCAGTACCCGTTGCTTTGTCTCTTCTTAGCAGGTCAAAATTATATTTTAAATAAGATATGTACATATAAAATTATTCGTACTTTAGTTCTTTAGTTTATTTAATTAAATTGCCTAAGTAATAATACCTGTGCATGACAATTAATCAATTGTGATCAAAATTTTAGTTTTGTCTCCTCAATTACTTTGCTTGGAAAACCAGTTGAGGTTAATAAACTATAAACTTTATGTGCATTTTTACAAAATACAGAAGCAAAAATAATGAATTTATGTTATCTGCATTTTCTATACTTAAATTTTAGGTCTACTATTACGGTAATAAATAAGAAGCGAAAAGGATACACACAAGAAAATTAAGATGTAAAAAGAAATGGTATTTTTTCATGGACAATCTGATAACTTACAGGTCTTCAATATTCTGTCGTTTTGATTTCATTCATTCCATTGACCATAAGTCTAGCTTATTTCTATGTGCCTGTCTTTTTCAACCTGCGATTATCGTCAGCGTATGAGGTAATAGCCAACAGAATGCAAATACACATCTTCTTACATTGTAAAAATAATATTATGTTGTAATACATTTTATGTGTTTATTTTCGTGCGAAAATTATTCTCAGTATCTTGAAATACGGTTTGACAAAACTGTCCGAACTGTCGTTTCTATTGTGGGAATTGTTCATTATGTAAGCATACTTTACATATAATATAGTATAGAAATAATTGAAAATCATAATAATTAATAAATTAAGATAATTAAATGTAAAAATCTTCTGTGTACCAAAATGAGTGTTGCAAATTCTTAATTTAATCGATTTCTACACTTTTAATTGATTAAGGTGCTCTACATGGCGATTGTTGTTTACGGACCAAGTCTTGCCCTCAGCCAAGGTAAATATTTATTATACTATTTAATAATTTTGCTTGTATATGCTACATGTGCTAAAACATATTCTACCTAATGTGACACGAAATATCTAAATATAATTTTCTCCATGTAAATGCTTTACAGTGAAATTAATTAGACTTCTTAACTATTTAATTTCCTGAATAGTTACTGGAATTAATACGAGAGTTTCTACTGCTGTGATATTTAGCGTGTGCATTTTCTATTCTTCACTGGTAATTATAATCATAACCACTGTAAATTATTATTTATTAATTGCATTTATGAGCTGATTGTGATTGTTACTCTAGTATTAGGAATTTAATATGAATATGTTTTGTCTGTATACACATTATTTTTTTTTGCAAACAGGGGGGCATAAAGGCTACCATCGTAAGTTCAGCAGTGCAGACTGTAATTATGGTTTCGTGCTTGGTAGCTCTAGTGTGGAGAGGAGTCATTGACATAGGTGGCTGGAAAAGCCTATGGCAGATAGCCGTCGACTCCAAGCGAACTGAATTCTTCAAGTAAACCATAACCGTGTACTGCCAAAGATTTTAAGTCACAAAACTGCATCATGCACAATAATAATAAAAACAAAGATGCGATGTATTTATATGTAATTATTTTCCAGCTTCGATCCGGATCCAAGGGTCCGTCATACATTCTGGACTGCTTTAATCGGAGGCTATTTTGTATGGCTATCTGTCTATTCAGCAACTCAGTCGCAGATTCAAAGATATTTGTCCATGCCCACAATTTCAAGAGTTAGAAGGTATTTTCTAAATTAATTGGGTTAATTAATAAAAATAGATTATTTAGAACAGGTCGTTTATAAAACCAATAATTGTCTTTGAACAGAGCTCTATTTATGAATATGATTGGACTAGCTTTAATTATTGGTCTATCGTTTTTGACTGGTATGGTCCTGGCTGGAAAATATTACAATTGCGATCCCGTTGAATTTGGGGTACTTATTGTATTTCTAATCTTCAATTTCACTGCAAAAGTTTTCATGCGAATATATGTACGTTTATTGAAGTAAAATATATTGTTATAGGCAGTTGGAAACTCAGATCAGCTTATTCCACTGCTAGTAATGGACACTCTTGGCAGTTACTCGGGATTATCTGGGTTATTTGTCGCGGGTATCATTTGTGCAAGTTTAAGGTTAGCTTCTATCATTTAATGAAGTTTGTTTGATTTATGTTTAGAATATAGGTAATTTATTTCCAAATATATGTACTGCAGTTCTGTGTCAAGTGGACTAAATGGTGTCGCTGCAATTCTAACATACGACTACGTAGGAAAATGGATCCCAAATATTTCGGACGAGACACTATCTCGCATATCCAAGCTTATGTGTGTAACTTTTGGAGTGCTTTCGTATGGATTTGTGTTTTTGGCGGAGAACATGGAAAACATTCTTCCGGTATCTACTATATCCCGATACTTACTGATACTTAAATGATTAATTATTTTATTTTAAATTTTATTTGGAATATGAGAGGTAAGCTTTTATAAAATATTTATTTCAATCCCATTCATTTAGGCTGCTTCTACATTAGTCGGTGTAATGGTGGCTCCGGCACTAGGAATTTTTACTCTGGGAATGTTTTTCCCTTGGGCAAACTCAAAGGTTAATAATATTGTCAATAATATAATTGTAATGAGAAAATTTAAGGGCAAAAACGGGCTAGAAATTTATCCAGATTGTCCATTTTATCTATGGGACACGATACATTGTTCCAGAACATTCATCTCATTGTGCATCGAAACTTGTCTTTATATTATGCAATTTACGTGCATTTTAATTTCTCCTCAAATAGTCCTGGATATAATTGGGTGCTAATTTGATGAATCTTAATCACGAGCTGCAAAAATTACTAGCCCGAACCCAGGTTGCCAATAAGTATCGCACATTTGCTAATATTATTTTTTCTATTTTATGAAATAGGGATCGCTAATAGGTTTCATATTATCATTTGCCTTAATGGCTCTATTAATTACTGGAGCCAATATTGCAAACTATAATAACTTGCTACCTGATCAAAGACTGAATTTAACAATGGAAGGCTGCAGCGAAAGATTTAACTCTACAATTCCAGACACACTTTCCTCTTCCTCCGCTTCCTTAATATCCCCTTGGATGCCGACATCGACTTCATTAGACAGGAGAAGTGCAGCAGAAAACTGGAAAGATAATGAATATTCTTTTCTAATGAAGATTCTTTCCATCTCTTACATTTGGTATCCCACTCTGGGTTGTACGTTTGCAATATTCTTTGGACTTCTGTTTAGTCTTCTTTTGATGAAATGTGATCGAACTCGGACAGTTAATCCGGACCATCTGAGTCCACCTGTCCTTTGGCTATTGTGTCGCATGTTCCCTTCCCATATGGGCTCATGGATTGAGCCACACATGAGTCCAATGCTACTTTCAAGCAGTTCATATTCTTTTGGGGTTTGTTTAATTATTAAATATCTTACATTAATTCTAACCTCTACATACATACTACTTGTACACATTCACTTAGGAGTCATTGACCTACATATTTTTAATGTTATAATTATTTTTCAGATCAGAAAAAAAGAAAAGTATTCAACCGAAACAAATTGCGATATCGAGATTAAAAGAATATCCACCATTTCAGGAATTTCCTTCTCCTATCGATAATTTCAACATTCGGGTTAATTTATTTTCTCTCAAGTGTCAAGTGTGTGTATGATTTTTGACGATTTCTTACAGAATGAAGATGCATATTTAAGCTATAGCTACTTATTAAGGATAGTCAATTATTCCTTAGAATAGCGATGTAATATTTTGTAGTTTCGCGATTTCCGATTTCAGAAAAATTTAATTTTTGAAATAAAAATGTTACCTTTAGAAAAGTAAATAAAAAGTATCTATAAGATTTCAGTACGTCATAACCGCATCGTTTGCAAATTCTTGTTTTATATGTAATTATACTATTAGTTTCTTGTGCAAAATGCTCATGGCAAGATCAAATGGATTACTGTGCCCCATTAAGAGCTTAAGATATAAATTTGGTGGTAGAATTTCAGGCAGATGCTTTCCCGAATGACTCACGTATGTATAAATGACAGTTAATCGCTCAAGGCAGGTAATTACTCATGTTGGGTTTAAATTAATGTATATCCTGGACTTCTCTGCATGTATGTATGTATCTCCTTTAGTTTTTATTAGCCAATTCCAGTGATTAGTTCAATGAGCTTCATATGGCTATTGGCTACAGGAAAAAGACTCAGAGATGAATAAAAAGTGGATTAATGCGAATGTAAGGTAAGTTGAATATTGCTTTGCATTCAAACCTTCTTTGTGCATCGCAAAATAGTAGAGTATCATTTGTTTGTCGATTTCTACACGCAATAAACCACGTCTCGACAATTAAATAGTGTTTTTTATACATTGTAGACGATAAAAACATCACAGATTGGATTCTTGCTGCAGAATTGTTTATTGGTACTGGACATGTTTGAAAGTGAACGTGAAGAGGGCAAATAAATTGTAAAGTACATGTATACACGTATTTTATGCATTGCAAGACACGGGAGAGAAGATATCCTCAAGCCTGAGGTCTTCTGGTTCTGTTCTACTGTATCTTTTTCTAAATCTTGAAAGTTGAAATGATGAGTGTTAGTATTGTGCTCAGCTTAAGAGAACAGATGAGTTAAAGACCAGAAGAAAGAACCCAGTCGAGTTTAAACTTAACTAAACTAAACGCATATTTAAGCGAACAAGATGATAAAACTGGTCCTGGTTTTTGACTCTGGCTTTTGACCGGATTCAAGGCAACCAACTCTTTGTATATATGGAGTACAGTGCACTGTATCATCTTCTACTGTATGTAACGCTAAAAGAGATAAGAGAAATACAATACAATTTTTACTATCTGTATAAGTATAATAAGTGGAAGATGTACTTTACGTAATGATCTTACATACGTATGCGTATCAGTAACTACTTACTTAGATTTTTAGTATTACCCTATATGTACACAATTTTATAAGCAAAATGTTTTGCACTGCATATTGTTGTTGGAAGTATGTATGTGCTGTATGTACCTAAGGAAAACATTATAAGAAAGCAAAGCCCTGCTAAAGGTAATTACCCGATGTTGGATTGGATTGCTTTGCCATGGAATGGATAGGATATGAGTAAAGTCGACTGACAACTAAAGTCGAAACCAGAGTCAAAAGCCGAATTCTTTGTTCTGTGACTTGCCAGTTCATTCGCATCTTTAGTCCAAGAAAGATCTTGGATAGAATTTCTTACAATAATCTGGTAAGTGCAAAATATTCGCACATTTCTCCGAATTTCATCGATATTTTGGTGAAATTCTATCATTTTTAAGAGGTTTCTTCAAGATTACACCATTAGTAAGTTGGCTATAGTTAATAATTGCTCTAATTTTAATTTTGCAGATAAAAATGAAGCTTTTCGCCCTTTTACTTTTGGTGGCCGTTGTCGGCAAAGTAGCTGCCTACCCAAGGCAGAGTCCTTATTCAAACAGGCCTGTACTTTACCGCATGGCAGAGGAAAGTGAAGAGGATGACGAGCCTCAAGATGATAACAATAATGAAAGCAGCGAGGAATGGGTCAATGACGACAATCCTCCAGCATTTAGCGACGTTTTCCCATCTGTCCCATCATCTCAGACCAAGTCTCCTCACCCAGGAGGTATGAAAAAGATGTGGAATACATAATTCTAGGATTTAAAAAAAGAATATTCAAGGAATAATAATTTTTATTTTTCATTTAGCATTCCTTGAAGTACAAAAGGATATTGAAAAGACTGGATGGAAGAACCCCCAAAAGAATCACAAGAGGAAAATGCAAGTAGATCGCTTGCGTTCCAATGTAATTGAAGAATTAAATCCAAGATGGAGACTTTTCCGCGACGATACTGAAGCTGAAGATGATGACGAAAGTGTTGAAGACGAAGAGGAAAATGAAGAGGCTGAAGCCAGGGGTTTCAGATCTGGACCCCCAAATCGCATGCCCGTTTCCTACGCTCCTCGTCAACCTTTCTACACCCCAGCCCGCCTGCCAATGAGAAACGCCTACAGTTATGCCCCCAGAAGACAAATGAATTACCCCAGAGCCTACCCTCAATCTGTGATGCCTTCTTACAACTACAACCGTCCCCCAGTTAATTATGGCCAAAGACGACAACAACCCGTCTCCATGTACGATAGGAGACAATTCTACCAAGTTCCAGTCCGCGTCTCTCTTCCAGTCCGAAGATTCTCACAATCTCCAGTTATGCGTTCTCCACTGCCTCAACAACCTTACTACAGACGCCCCGTCGCCGCTTACCGTCGCCAAAGGCAATACCCAAGATACAGATACAATCACTATTGAGAACTTTCTTTACACACATTCAATTGAGTGAATCTTTGGAAACTTCGTTCTCCCCTTTCTTCAAGCTTCCAGTATTATTATATTGATTTGAGAATTTCTGTTGTCTGTTGATCTTTCATTTACTTACACGTTTCGTAGTCTCATAATCTTATTTACCTAAACTTAACACGAATGAATTGTTATTTATTTATTTAAATAAATTCATCTCTAGAGGGGTTCTCTTACTTTCTTCATAAAATACCAGAGTAAATACGTACATATATTTTTATTCATATTTAGAATACAAATTCTCTGCAGGAAACATCATTATTTTACATTTAATCATTTATTACCGCAAATAATCTTTGGATGGCAAATTTCTCCATGTATATTAGCAGTACAAGCACAAATGCTGTAATTGTAGGAAAGCCACAATTCAAAGAAATTAACGATAAGCATCATTGGCATATAAAATCAGAAAGAGGATTATATTGTATAATACTTTGTTGGGACTTCTTCAGTCTTCTTGCAAAATCTTGACTCGTTTAGCAAGATCGCAAGTTCAAGTTTTCCAACGGAGCGTCTGTCGTATAACTACATCCATTACATACAGGTATCTATACATTTGCATAGCATGTATGAAGCAACAAAGAAAAGCGAGTCAAGTAATTTATGTCTAATTTATTTGATTCCATTATTCCATTGTCCTTTCTTGCAGATTTTTTTTATTTAGAAAAATTCACCCTTGTAATTGTGCCATGTAAAATCCATCATTCCCAACGAACATGAAGTTATTACATACATGTGTGTTAACAGGCTGGCAGTCTGCAAACTACCAGATAGGCAATAAGTGTAAGGAATTTCTCCTGCAGCAGTGCAGTGGATGCACAAATTGCTAATTGTGGTATGGTATGGGTATGTATTTATAAGATACGTGTTTGCCATAAGCAAAAGTTCTCGTTAACTCGTTAACCATAAAAGTATTTTTGCAGTCTGCAATTGAGCAGATTTTTATTTTCATGTCCTGGCTGTCGGGTACTATGTAATAAGTAGTAGCAAGCAAGTTCCTGCAACTTTAGCATCTTTTTTGTATTCTGATACCTCAACAGGTCATTTTTTTTAAGTATATTCCATTCTGCATAGATAATAAAATTATGTAGAAATCCTAAATATCATTTTTCACCATAAGTAATATAATATCGTTTAATAGGCCATTAAAGAAAGACTGCTCTTTAGGAAAAAGTTTTCAATTTTTCATACAATTCATCCAATCTCCCAAACAGCAGACATCTTTTATCATTTCCCTCTAATTGGTAGTTAGGATATGTCTAATGTTTATATGCATAAATAATTCTTGGTATTTTTTCGCAGGTAAGTTACATGAAAATGATACTTTAATCCATATCTAATGGCTTGCATTTAATGGCACCTATAAATAAACTGACTTTACCTATAATTTTCTACTTACTTTGCCTCGAATGTATTTATGTACCTTTGAAAAAAACTGAACTACCTCTGAGGTCTGAGTCACCTATAGATAGATAGATAGATAGATAGATAGATAGATAGATAGATAGATTTATTGGTCACAGACGATGTAGCCAAGGCCTTTACGTCTTTTCTTACAAATTTTG
>JAQFYC010000165.1:0-76955 GCA_034694165.1 Tomocerus mixtus | reverse complement strand
TCATGTGCATTTTTTTGGCTTAAAAAGTAGGCTTGAAATAATAATTCCCCTGGGATACTATTTCGTAAATTACGGTAGTTAAGTATATGCAGAATATTCTGTATGATGCGCCTTTTCTATTTATGCTCATATTTATCATGTAACTCTTGTTATTTACTTACATTGCCTAAAAGTAGGTACTTATAATTGTATATGCAATTTATGTTTCACAATATACATATTGTCATAATATTATTATATGCAATAATGTTTATGTACAGTACACAGTACACACCGTGGGAAGGACCTTGTACGGTCTGCCGCTAGTCTGTATATACAAAAATACGATTTGTGTATGATATATGGACAGTAACAGTTATTATGTCTGTAAGATTGTAAATTGCATGGTTATAGTTATATGTATTTTATGTGGGGTATAAAATATGTGTATATATTTACAGTGTATACTGTAAGTAGGTATTTAACATTATTTCATGCTACAGTTACAGTAAAATCAGGTTAGGTTAGAAATTGAAAATTGCAGCATCTCGTTCAACGCAAAGCAAAGCAACGTCTCTCTCGCGTCTTGATGTATGTTTATCTTAAAATATTGCTATGTCATATGCATAATGTACCTATAGGGAGGGAGTGCATCTCGAGGCTGGACTTTTCCAGGCCTGCAGTCTAAAGTAGGATAGCCAAGTGAAGGGATGTCATGCATGTGTAGATATAATCTGAATTTATTGTGTTTCCTATATTTCTTGAAATAATTGGATGATTGTGTATGTTGTACTTTTTGCAGGGTCACTGTAGTTCGACCCGAAGCCAATGGGAATCATGACTCAGGATATGCAGCTTCGAATATGGAAGAAGGGGTTGTCCATGTTCTCCAGGAACCTTCACCTGCAAGTCCCAAACACGCCACTCTTGTACCTCCTGTAAGTATCAGTAATCAGAATTTTATTTATATCTTAGCTCTCTATTTGCACACTTACACACTTTATGTACTACAAACTACAATAGTAAATGATTACTAAATATATCTACTTCGGGAACAGTTTTGTACGGAAAGAGTAAAGTTGAGAATTTATATGGAATGGAAGAACTTTACTAATTTAAGTGTGGAAATAGTATTGTCAGATCTGGAATTGAAGAATTCGAGTAAGCTTATAGTTATACTTTAAGTCTTTCCTTATATCGTACCTGTAAGTACTTAAAAAAGTAAGTTAGTCTCTCAACGAGGAAAATCATCAAAGGAAATTGCATTTTTTTTTTGGTCTTTTCCTTTCTATGTAGAGATTTTCTAGGGTTCCTTCCAGACACTCGATAAGTATTATTAGATAGATGAGAAATAGGATTCATAGAGAAAAGTCAGACTTTAATACTCCAATCACAATCAGTGACACTCGAAGATCAGTAAATCTGTCGCCCGCTCGGTCCGACCAAGACCAAACACTCAAGTCAACAAAATCTTTCAGTTAATTTCTTCTCTCAATGAGAAGACGAAGGAGAAAGCAATTCTAAAGTCACGACTTTCACTTTCCAGTTGCTCTCGATGCCCTAGGCAAGCTTTTGTTGAGAGGAAATTGGTTTCCGTGGCTTGGCTTGCCTTGGCTGCTCAGCTTTCACTTTGGACTTTGGTTTGGTCACTCACTGAAGATGGACAGAATAAGAGAAAGTCAAAGTGTGCGTCTGGCTGGCCAGTTTGCTGTTTGATCTGTCTCTCTGTGTTTGCGTGTGTTGTCGTTGTGGAAGTAGGCAAAGGGTCCTTACCCAAAATATTGGCAATCTTTTGGAGTCTGTCAACTCGAGTCATTTCAAGTTGCAGTAAATTGTAACTTGGCTTTTCTCTTGTTATCTGTGAGGACCACCAACCACTGTCAGCCCTGAAAATTCAGCAGAGCATAAACCAATGAATGAGTTTTAGATTAACAAAACAAAGGCCAAGGAGAAATACTATACAAATACTATTGCTGCTCTACTTATACTTATACTATAATACTTATTCACCAAAATAATATGGTACGTATAAGAATTAAATAACAGTTTATAATTTTAGGAGCTCTTAAAGGCCTGCCGAGAGATCTAGGTTATATAGCAGCGTGTAAAAATAAAGGCATGACTTAATTAAATATATGTCTATTCATGTTCTACTTGTTAACGATGCTCTATATATTCGATCGTATTACATACGTGTTCTTTAAAGAACTGTTCCTTAGTCCGTTAATATTTTAATGACTTGTGGGAGGTAATATCTCCCGAAATAGGTTCCTATCCAAAAATAATAGTATCAGAAATTTTTATAAGCAGAATTCATTTTCCACTTTGTTTGGGATTGATACAGGGAAATCGTGATGTTATATAGTTTGTCATGTCATGTATTAATAATAAGACCACAATAGTAAATGTAGTCTTAGCGGAAGGAGTTGTAGCCGTAGCCTTGTTTTATTTATGCAGAAGAGAGTGGCTTGACTTTCCGATATTGTTATGGAGAAAGTGTGTGTAAGGCGAGGGTTCAAAGGAGAATTGTCTTTTAGTGTTGAATGTCTAAGGAAGGTCTCTCCTGCTAATAACTGAGAAAAGTCGCATAAAAACAAAGCAAAGAGGAGTTTATATTCCGTAATCGCTGTCTCGTCAACCCAAGTTCAGTCAACCAGTTCAGGGATACAGTGGATAAGTTTCCGTTCTCTGTTTTGTCACTCCTTTTGTCTTTGAGAGTAAGTACCTACACATTATTTGGATTTTATTATACATTCCTATTATACAAAACACACAGAGAGAAGAAGAACCGTGAAACGCTTTATATTATGAGACTGAGGAAGAAAGGGCCAACCTTAATTACTTTCATGATGATGTCGTAGAATCATCTTTCAAGTCATTTGCTCACTCTACATACCTAATGCCTACTGAAGCTACTTTAACTATACCACGCTGCTTAATATTCATGTTAGTAACGTTTTACGTAGTAGTATTACATAACGTAGAGTATACTGACTGCTATTCAAATCTTTCTCCAACAACTTTCTCCTTTTACGTGTATTTAATGCCATCGTATATTGTTCTTAGTAACAGAGCTTTGAACTTTCTTTTGTGACTGCTGAGCTCACAGCTCACCTAATCTCAGTTCTTGTCTCAAATTAAGTATCTATATAGTCCATCCATTATTCGGCCAACTTCACACTTATTTTTAAGGTAGTTTTCCACAATTGTAAATTGGCTGAATGACTCGCGCATGATGGGCTAATGGCAGAATTCAGTGAATGAAAACAATTAAACAGCCGTTCTTCTATTCATCAGTGCATTTAGTTTATACCAAAGGATTTCTTTTGCATAGAAGTTTCTACTGATAGAATAAATAATGCAGATGTTATAGATATGGATCATGTAAGCTATTAGGTAATGATGGTGTAAAAATACAAAAGTAATAGTGCTTCAAGTAAATGATGACTTGAATGAAAATGTAAATGTCTATGGGTGAAAGTATTAAATAATATTTTTATATAAAAAGAGAAAGTAAATTATTATTACATATTACAGCACATAATTTACCGTAAGTGCACTAAGCCTTATTGTCTTTCATAACTGAAATTAGAAAGGTGGTTCGATTTTTTTGTCAGCATTCTTGAAATAAATAATTATGGTGAAAATAGTGAAAGCAATTCGGAATGGTTCGTTTGTAAGTAGATGTTATTATTTATTTGTGTCGCGTTGCAAGTAGAGGAAAAAATATGAATGAATGTTGTTTATTCTGAAAATATTAATTTTATTTGAATAGGATCAGTGCAAAAGGAACGGACTGACTCAATCAGAAAAGGAAGGAGAAACTTCAGCATCTGGAATTGCGACTGGAGAAGCTTCAAGTAGCAAAAAGCCGGGTCGTTTCACCCTCGGCAAAGTACACAAAGCTAGTCGGAAGAAAAGGGAAAAGTCGTCTGCAAAACGAGAAAGAAAAGCTACCAAAACATTAGCCATTGTATTAGGTGAGCGTGTCCTTCTATAAAAAATAATATTTAATTCTATAAAGTACATAACTGGAGACTAGTTTGTTTTGTACTCACTTTACTTTATTGTGTACAGGAGTCGGTATTTATTTACAAATTGTTTTCTAAGCCAACTCTAGCAAACATCAAAGAAATTCTAATTTACTCTATTTTGTTACAAATCATATAAATTTTTTAATTGCTGCATTTTTGAACTTTTTCTCAGTAAATTCTAAATGAAAGATTTTTTATTGTTGTTGGGTCTGCTGTCTGAATTTGAAATCTGAAGTATAAAATCTCTTTACGTAATACTAGATTACACATGACGATTAATAGCATAACATTTTATTAATTTTGAGCGAAGTAAACAGTTTTATATTAAGTAAGAGATTTTACTGAAGGCAATTCTCCTTTTGATGTTTAGTCCTTGTATATGAGGGACGCTAGATACTTGTAGCATGTAGCATTTCATGACAAAGACAAATCCAGAGTTGTATTTTTAATTAGCTGTAATTCAGATACGTCTGTGTATTTGTAATCTGATGTGTGACGTATATAACGTGTGACATTACCTACCAAAAAGTCAGAATGCATAAGTAAAACAGCCTTGGGCCTGACTACTGGGACATGCTATTTTATTTTGCATGTTCCTGTAACTCATTGAGACATCTCGAGTCTGTGCCCCTGCTATACATACAATTATTTTTGCTTTGTTTCGTGTACCATCCTTAGGATGCAATGCTACAGAGATACAAAGTTAGTTATGTTGTATGTTGTCACTGTCAGGTAATAGAAGTTGTCTAACTTTGGTTTTTTCGTCTGGCAGGTCTATTTTTGGCATGTTGGCTCCCGTTCTTTACATGCAACTTGATGGATGCCCTCTGCTCTATATTGAAGAAGGAGTGCAGTCCAGGAATGGTGGCTTTCCTAATGACGACGTGGCTAGGCTATGTCAACAGCTGCCTTAATCCAGTCATATACACAATTTTCAATCCAGAATTCAGGAAAGCATTCAAAAAGATCATGGGCTTTGGACCTTGAGGACCTACACACAGTTTACTTACGCATTAATACTGCGGATGACGAAAACACTAATGTAATCTACATAATATGCCTAATTATACATGGAATTATCATTCAAAGACGATCCAGCAAAATAATAAACACATCATAGAATTCCGAACATAAAGGAATGTAGCATTGATGATGTTATACTTAATTCTCAAGGATATATGATACTACAGAAGATGAACTATATAAATATATATACAAACGAAGAACAATATCAAGTCCTTTTGCAAGACATACATAGAATAATCATATTATTTATATAACAGTGTTATCAGTTGAGTACTAATGTATATGGAGAAACAACTTTCTGGAATCTACATCTTAATACTTGTTATATTAAATTAATGCTTTCTTTATTGTCCATGTTATTATATAAGTAGTAAACTCAGTAAATGCATCATGTACCCACCCCCAGCTCTTGTCTGTAATAAACTGCCATGTCATGTCGACTTATAAGCGCTAGATTAGTGTAAATATGTATGTAAATAGTTAAGAAACTTTAATTTATGTACTTATGTAGGTAGAAATCATAATAGTAAGTTTATAGTTAACTATCAATTCGATATAAATTTTAAATAAGCTGTCCAAATGTTTGTCCATGACAATGTTCTATTCCTTAAAATAATATAAAGAAGGCTTCACAAGCTGATGCCGACCAGATCTTCCTAACTGAACTAAATTAGTTACAGATTCAGAGCTAAATAGATAAAATAAATGTACCTTTTTGAATTTTTCCCAAGAAATTAATTAAGCCATTGTCAAGTAGCTTAGAGAAATAAACATATACTTAGCACAAGAGCAGAGAAAAAAGTATACCATAATGTAAATATACTAGCAACTTATTCGTGCTAATCAATTCTGTGTTAAGTGCTACGAGTATGACATAAATGTGTAATTTCAAGGGAGTTACAATTGTGCAATCATATATAGTACACAAAATGTGGATATAGTAATCTATCAATGAGTTATTGTTATACATATTATAAAATACGAATGTTGGATAGTATATCTAGTTTATATAAAGCATGTTTCGTTTGTTAAATGAGGTAAATATATTAATAATATCGTGCTATGTATATTGGTACAGGATTTGTGCCGATTCATACTAAACATAACATAAGGGTAAGCAGTCAATCAATCAAACGCATTCATTACTAATATTTACTAGCATAAAGCAGAATATACCCACCAAATGCCGCTATATAAGGAAAATGAAACAAATATAAAGAATATTATTGTACTATATAGTAAAATCGTATGCTTTCGTTTAATTGATGTTTTCCTGGTAAACTATGTACTCTAAATGTAAATGTAAAGCTACAAGTGTAATACTAATGGTTGGTTGCTGTATGAGAATGTATATATGTATAAATAGAGTAGGTGATGTATATGCATATGACTATGACGTGTTAAATAATAATAATATTTAAATGTGGCTCATTGCTATAACCTATTGAACTGAAAACTGAATAGTAATGTATGTAATTGTTAATACATAAAGAAATACGAAGGCTAATGAGAATTTGGAAATAGATTAGCCTACAAATGTTCACATCACAGAAATCCATTTATTTGTGGTTGGTAAATTACTTACCAGACCACGCAGTAAACTCTTGTCTTTATCCATTTGAAGTAATTTTGCCATTTAAATGTAAATATATTTACATAATGCTAGGATGTATACTTACTATGTACTTAATTACATTATTTACATACCTATGCATAGTAAGCTAATGTTGCGTAATCTATGTATATCTGTATACTACTTACTGTATGGCTTACTGAATGTCATTATATGAATATGGCTATCTAAATCTTATAAGTACATGTTTGATGTATTAATTAACTATGATTGTTATCATTTAATCGCTAAATAGAATGTTTGGCATAATAGAGTGAAATATAAAGTAAGCTGTAAAAATCATCGGTTAATTTAATTCATACATCGACAAAATATTTTACTAAAACCCGTTCTTAATTTTGTTTTAATTAGCTATCTGAGCATACCTACCTGTATTTTGATTATATGTAATTGTCTGTAAGAATTACTCAGTAAATCAAACGTTTACTCACAGAACAGACTCACAACAAGCATACCTATATACTTATACGTTCAAAATAAATTGATGTGTAGTAGTGGATTTGGTTAATCAATGTATTTAATTAAATATATTTTTTATTTGCATTAAGTTATCATTTTTCTCCATTCCATGAAAACGAAATATTAAGAAGTCAATTACAGCAGAAGAATATTTGCATAAACCTGTATTTTTGACGAATTATGTGTAAGGTATCTTTTGATGACTAACAAATTCTTTTATAGATGCATTTTTTTAGGCTACCAAAGGTATGACCATGACCCTAACAGTAGCAGAGACTGGCGTAAATTAATAAGAAAACTTGGGAATATTGTTGTATTATTTCGTTATTTGCATGTGCAATATAAGCTCGAATGCAAAATCAGTGATCAGTTAATCCAAAAATAAATATTTGGCTCCAGTTATTCACTGAGAATTGTGGAGCAGAAATAATGTTAGAGATTGGCGAATGTGGTCTGGTTCTGGTCTGCGAAGTGCCCTTTATGTAAAGTAAAACATCTTCAAAATGAGTGAACACTGCACGCGAGTTGGAAATAAATATTCAAATGATGATTAATTATATAAGCAATGCAGTTGGGGATTGCCAGCAAAGCAACGGAAAGTAATTTATTTTCATTGTTCCTTCGTCCACCAATTTATTTTTCGGTAATGTCGATTCACTGTGCATTCTTAAAACAATTCATTATACTATAATAATTTAATGCATTCTGTCTCTGTACACTACTTTATAGACAACTTTCTCAAGAGATTTCCTTCAAGAAAGAAACTTTTCTTAACTTTGGAAACTTTTGCCAGCAAATTCGTAAATAATGAACATGTCTCTAACTCTAAGTAGAAGTATGTAGTATATGGTGGTTAATTAGCTAATTAATGTAGTCTTTGTCTTTCCACGCTGTAATAATGTTATACTATAAATGTAAGCACATGGATAATTTGACGATTCAACATATTTATTGGTTTTATTAGATGAGACTCAACTTAACAGCAAGAATGGTATATTTGCATTGCTATATGTATTTTTATGTATGTAAGTATAACAGCCTTGCTTGTGAAACTTTTCATAAATAATTCGACACTACACTTGTCGACAACCACTGAGGACCTCAAACAAAACATTATTGTTCTGAATTAAACCGAGACTGGATTCTGGATTGGATTGATTGGACTGAGGGGCTTACAGAAACACACACAACCATCAGCATAAGGAACATGTATACAATTTTCTCTTTCATTTCCTAAAAGGGAACTCTCTCCGTTTTGAATAAATTTTGATAAAATTACCGATTTCAAACAAATATTATCACACTACATACAAATGCTAAGTTAGGAGTCAATAACAGTACCAGTACAACTAATCATTATTGGAAGATAATTTATAATTATAATTATAGTATTCATATCACTAATAGTATGTGGTTCCTAATTGCTATATAATTATTGCGCGTATATTAGGAGACATATTTGAAGTTTACTTTGGTTCGGCTCTTATTAGGAAAAAGCTCTTTAATTGGCTTTTCGAAATGCTTTTTGGGAAAATTTTATGGCTGAAATAAAAGCACACAGAAAATAGGTTTATGGTGACCAATAGGGAATCTTAGAGAATATCACTCCCAAAAAGAAAGATACATAGCTAAGAGATTGGGCAATATAATAGTAAAGATATTGCCATTGCCCACATTTAATACTACTTGAAGTCACAGACCGGAAGAAAGGAATCAAATCAGGGTAGAAGGAAATACCTAATAATGATCTAGTTTCTATCTAGTGCACAGTGCACTATTTCATATTATTGATAAAATGATTCTATTCTCTATTCTGGCATTACTATCCCAGCAATGCAAACCAATAGTACCGCATAGAATTACAATTCATACACTTGACCTTTCCAGAGGCTGGTATTCCTATTGAACTCAATTCAAATTGGCTATACACGGGAGAGAAGTCCTTTCTATGTGTAACTGACAATTAATAAAACAAGATTTCCCTTCATGACGATAACCGAACCCAGCAGGATAGAAGGAAATAAGACTTTTCTCTATTCTGCACTAGATTACGATGATTCGTAGCGGAAATACGAGCCATGAAACACAATTGGTATTGGTTTGGGTAGCATTGGCATTGTATGGTTGTAAATATGGTAATGACGGTGCCTGCCTTTCATTCATCATACATACAATACAAATATCAACCTAGGATATATAGGTTAACTATAGGTTTGGTTTAGGTATCTCTGCTAACTAACGATAAGTACTTGTACTTTATTACATTTTACTATTTTATGAGGCTATACTGAAAAGTAAACTACGCTGTTCATAGTTCATTCAAACTAAACTCAAACTATACACAATAAGATAATCATTTAATAAATTAACCACTACAGATACAAGGAACGAACGAATAAATCCTATTTAAGAGATGAATTACACTGATAGCAGATAAGACAGTTGAGTTGACTAATTCCGATTTATTGTGACTACGTCGACTCAAGATCAAAAGAAGGCAATGCTTGGCAATGGCCCTGCTCATCTTTTCTCTTTTCGTCATTCATATGAATTGTCTTTCAATACTTAACAACTTACTATTCACGTTCAATTGCTAATAGATGGCAAGTATTATCGTAATATGACTTTCACCCTTTTCAGTTAGAATTAATTTTCAGTAAAGAACTACAATTCCAGGAGTATACTCCTTGGATCTTCAACCGCAGACTTAATTTTCTTAAGGAAAAGAACAGCTTCACGTCCATCGACCAATCGATGATCGTAAGTCAGAGCAACGTACATCATCGGTTTGATGACAACCTATAATTAATATTTAAAAACACATTAGACAACTTATTTCCACTCTACTGACTAATTTACGAAGGAATTAATAATGATAGCTCACTTGTCCATTTCTGGCAACGGGCCTTTCCACGATGGAGTGCATGCCAAGAATTGCAGACTGGGGTGGATTTATAATTGGAGTTCCGTACAAAGAACCGAATACTCCGCCGTTAGAAATTGTAAAAGTACCACCATCCATGTCTTCAATGGCAAGGTTTCCGTCCTTAGCCTTTGCTCCCAGAGCAGCCATCCCCTTTTCAATGTCGGCGTAGCTCATGGTGTTAACACTTCTTAAGACCGGTACCACCAAACCCTGAAAGTAAATGTTAAACAATTGTAAAGTATTTTAATTCAATCAATTAAATTACTAATTAATGTCACAACAACACGATAAAAAGTACCTTTGGTGTAGCTACTGCAACTGAGATGTCAATATAGTCTCGGTACACGATATCCTGTCCATCAATTACTGCATTAATGACCGGCTGATCAGCTAAGGCATATGCTGATGCCTTAACAAATGCAGACATGAACCCGATTTTTATTCCGTGCTTCTTGGCGAATAATTCACCCTGGGTTTTACGCATTTCAATCACGTTGCTAAAAGAATTGGTAAGATAAAAGTCAGTGTAAGTCAAATAAGTAGGTTAGCAATAAAATGTGGCGAAAATTTATCTCAATCTCCTTACCTCATGTCGATTTCGTTGAAAGTTGTTAACATAGCATTAGTATTTTGGGCATCCTTTAACCGTTGGGCAATTCTTAGACGCATTCTATTCATTTTTACACGTTGTTCTGTCCTAGTACCAGTAATTTCCTTTGTTGGATCGGCAGGAGGAACCTTAACACATCAAAAGTTATTAATTATTATGGAAGATGCTCCAGTTGAATGTTCTTTGGCAATAAATAGTACACACCTTTACTCTAGCTTCAGCCATTTGAGCACTTGTGACAGAACTGATGGGCACAGATTCCTTAGGTTTTGTTGGTGGCCGAGGAGCTGGTGGTGGCTTTGCTGGTGGCGCGGCTGCAGCTGCTTTGGGTGCAGCTGGTGGAGGAGGAGCGGCTGCTGGAGGTGGGGCAGCAGCAGGGGGAGGAGGAGGTGGCGCAGATGGAGCCTCTGCTGGTGCATCTGCCTTCTTGCTTGAAGCTCCTAAAATTCATTAATTAAGGGTGTCAGCGTCCTGAATAATTTGTAGTTTTTAAGAATAGCTTGTACTTTGTACATACCTGTAAGGCGAATTTTAAAAAGCTGTAAGCCTGGTTTTACAGTTGCTCCATCTTCAACGAATCGCTCTTCTATTACCCCATTACCAGGAGCGGGGACAGGAATCGAAGTCTATTATAGAATATATCATATTTATTTCTCATCCATCATTTTTCATAAAATTCACAAAATGCTTCATTAAATACTGCTAAATCCCTGGCTTATGCGACAGTGCGTCCCATACTATTTTGTCATTTATACCTACACAAGAAATAATGTCTGACAACAATTTTTACAATTTCATCAAATAAATATATTAAGCATGGAATATTTTTAATCTACGTACCTTGTCTGTCTCGATTTCGCACACAGTTTCATCTTCGCTAACAGTGTCTCCCACAGCTAAACAAAATTAAACTCTCTCGTCAATCGGTATTGGTAAAAGTTTTTAAAGATTGATTGCTTTAGCAAATGTACATTTCATTTCATTGCAAATACATTTTTGTTACCTTTTTCCCACCTTACGTCTCCCTCAGAAATAGAATCGGCAAATGCAGGAACGGCAACAATTCTAACTTCGTTCCTCCAGGGCGAGGAGAGGTGTAAGCATCTGACTTCAGTTTGCCAGTACAAATTTCCATGAATCGTACTCGAATTTCTACATTATTTTTGAAAAAAATTAGAATGTAACTTAGCACTATATCATCCTAAATGGAACTATTAATTTTAGTTGCAGAACATTTATAGATGTTGATGAACGTACAGTAAATTGATTGATGACGCAGGTAAGGTTATTAAAGCCCTATTACTTCGAAGGGTTGTGTTTGATATTTGGTGGTACGATCTTGCATTGCTTGCGTTGAGCCACTGCAACAAGCAAATAAATATTTTCATCATTACTATATCTATTAATTGATTATTAATACATTGTTGCCCATTGAGCCTGAGCATTTCCTGTACAGCTGGCACTATTATTGTGCCTAAAATGACCAATAACTAAAAATTTTCATATATACATATATACATTTATAAAAAGTTTGTTTTTTCCTAGAGCAAAATTAGCAATTTCAAAAATGTATTTGCTAACGCTAAATCATAAATCTAAAAGCCGATGTCTGGAGGAAGTTAATTTATTTCTCAGGGATCTGTTATTTGTATTTTATCAAAATACTATGCCAAATATCCAATACCGCAACATCAAAATCAATTTTAAATGATATAAAAAATTAACATTACCTTGCTAAGGTATTTGCGACTACTCCGACAGTATAGTTTCAGCATACTTCTAAAATGTTTTGTATTATCTATGTGCAAATATAAATAAATTCAATTTATTTAAAACTGTTGCAACCAAAAATGAATAGACACACTAATTGGTTTTCCAGTTCCAGGATATACGTCCAATTTCTTTATTGTAGAGGATTAGTAAATTATTATTTCCTGTTCAACTGCCTTTCTCCAAGCCAATTCCACCATTCAACAACCATGCGTGTGGTGCTGGTGCGTCAATGTCGGCGATTCTGAAGAATAAACAAAACAAGATTTCGTTCACTAATAATTGATTACCATTAAATTATCTCGTAATTTAAATAAATAGAGCAGAAAATTAAATACCAAATGCAGGGATTTGAATGAGTTCTCGAACGGGAGCAGCCAGAAAGAGAATTCACAGATTTGTCGGAAGAGGTTTATTCAGCACACTTTTCAGCAGGCACAGGCGGTGCAAAAGGAAAGTACATTAAATAACATTGTTTTTCTTTCGGTTTCTGCTGCGCTCTGTCGCTCCACTTTTCTCCGGACACAAGACTAAAACGGCGCATTTTTTCAATTCAATTTTATCATTTAAATATTTACGAACATACAAATATAATATACAAAAAATTCATTTTTCAACTTCTAATTTATTCTAAAAAAATACTGAAAACAGCAGTCGCCTCGCCGTGTCATTCTGTCTTTCTTGCTAATTACTCTAATTGTAAATATTTGCAGGCTACCGGCTGAGGAAACCGCAAAATTGAAAATGAGTTTGCGAATTTTGCAATTTCGTTTGAAAAATGTTCCAAGTTTGATGTCACATTTCAATTCTACAAATCATCGTTTCATTTCATGCAGTTTAGTCAATAGATACAAGGAAAGTAAGTCTGACCGTTCTAAATTTTAATGGATATGTTTTTACTCATTATTAAACGGCTAATTTTTGTATATTTTGTTTATATAATTTGTGTATATGTTTATATGTTTATAATGTTGGTTATATTTTTTGTATAATGTGTTTGTTTGCAATTTTGTTAATTTTTGTATAATATAATGTACTAATGAAGACCTTAATGTTATTTTACAGTTCGTAGAACTGAGACGGAGAAATCCATCACCGTCGAGGGGATCAAGGTTGATTCTCCTCGCAAAAATTACCTCATTAAATTTGAAGAGCCAAATACAGACTTGGAATGTAAACTTTGCAGCTTGTGCCAGTTTGGGCTTCCTATTGGCCATACAGTAATTTCTCAAAGCCATAACTCCTCTAGCATTACTTAAATTTTTGAAAGGTGGACGTTTGGGATTTCAATTAACTCATTTCGTTTATAATTTGTAGGATGTTCTTATTCTAAACCAATTTGTCACATCACATGGAAAAGTCATCCCTAGAAAAATTACGCGTTTATGCAAAGAACAGCACAAACGGTTGCAATACCTGGTGGTGATGGCTCAGAAAGCAGGTAAAATGTATTTGGTTTTAATTTTATAAATATATATAATTGATTATATTTGATAGTGATAGACTCAAAGTAAATTGTTTATGCAATTACTAAAATCAAGAACAGAAGCCCGAGTTAAGGGATAGAGTCATTGCATTTAATCTCATTTTATAGTAAGTAATATAATGACATGATCATAACACTTAATATTAATTTACAGGTTTGATGCCCATGTACAAAGATAAAGTGCTTCAAGAGCTAAGCGGATGGGAGGCATACAACAAATATTATGATGAAACTGTAATAGACGATTTACTTAGAGGAAAACGTAATAAAGCGTAAAAAGTCGAAGTTGGAAATGGAAAGTAAATTTTGAAACAGTATATCCCAACACCAAGTTTGTTTGATTTCATAAAAGACGGTATTATCACCCTCATAAAGACAGGTTGCAAAGTAGGTAGTATTCTAGTTTCTTCAAAAAATATATTCGTTTTCATTTAACTCATAAGAGCAGCAACAACAGCCTGACTGTCCAAAGATCTCAGATCTGTGTATGTCTGACCAGTTCCCACAAACACGATTGGTTTCCCAGTGATGTAAGCCATTGATACAGCAGCACCGACCTAAAACAGCGTTATAGTTTTAGTTAATTACATTATTTTGCTCGCTAGAATGCAAAAATGTTTATTTTGTACATAAATTATATTAGCCGTCAAAAAGTACCCACCTTGTCGTCTATGGTATCGAATTTAGTCAATACCATCCCATCAATTAATCGAGGATTTGCCTGATCCGAGAAATCAGCCAAAGCCCTGTTGAATTTAACCAACTGGTCCACTGCTTCATTGCCAACCAAGGCTTCTCCGACAAAAAGAACCAAATCCGGATCATTGACACGAATCAACTATAAAAAGTCCCATAATTC
The DNA here is from genome assembly GCA_034694165.1 of Tomocerus mixtus. Taxonomy (NCBI): domain Eukaryota; kingdom Metazoa; phylum Arthropoda; class Collembola; order Entomobryomorpha; family Tomoceridae; genus Tomocerus; species Tomocerus mixtus. Next base: position 62,173 of record JAQFYC010000165.1, on the reverse strand, counting down.
ATATTCATTTAAATTCTGAACAGTATAAACAATCTCAAATTTTATACTTTAGCATTTACAATAAATAATTTCAAAAACGGAATTTCGATTTTACCTTAGCCATTGCTCTCATTAGAGGCTCATTATCTTGCATCCGACCAGCCGTATCGACTAAAACAACATCCTTCCGATTCTCCTTAGCGTACGAAATCGCTTCTGCGGCAACCCCAGCAGCATCCTTTCCGTAGCCTTTTTCATAAAGTTCAACGCAGGGTTGGCCGTTTTTCGGAGGATGTAAAGCATTCAAATGACGAGCATGAGTTCTCAATTGTTCAACAGCACCAGCTCGAAAAGTGTCGCATGCAGCGACGAGAACTTTTAGGTCGTTTTCGATTAACCAAAAGCATATCTGCAAAACAGAGTACAAGTTTATAGTAAGAACATTGTAAAAATAAAAAAGGCATTTGCATTACAACGATATTATTACTTTAGCCAAATTGGTCGACTTTCCAACGCCATTGACGCCACAGAAGGTTATAATAAACGGCCTTCCTTGGCGTTTTGCTTCCAGTGCATCCCTCAACACATCAATAGGCTTTTCGGGCTGAAGCAATGTCAAAAGGCTTTCCTCCAAAGCAGATTTTACAGTAGCCGACACTGTTTTGAAAGTACCCAATACCTGTAAATTGATCAATAAATGTGTAAAACAATGTTCAAATTTCGGAGATAACTATTTTTGCATTTCATTGCTATTGTTATCAGTGTAAGTGTATATAAGAAAAGATTACTTTTCCATGAAGTTTCGTAGCCACGCTGTCGCACAATTTTCTAGACACATCGGATGCAACATTTTTAGCAATGAGATGATCCCTCAATTTCTCAAGAACAGGATCCGTATCTTCGCTAGTAAGTGTTTTTCCACCAACCAAACCTTTGAACAAATTAATCACACCTCCGGAATTTTCTTTGTTACCACTGTCTTTTTTGTTTACTTCCAGAGATCTTATGCCTCCAGACATAGTTCCAACCATCTAAAATACATTTTTAGCGGGAAGTTGTACTCAGTAAGTGAAATTAGTTAACACATGCACATTTAAATGATAAAAATTAAAATTGACTTACTTTTCTATCTAAATTTACAAAATCCTGAGCACCGTTTTCTTCCTTTTTAGTTCTATCCAAGTTTTCAAGGTCCCGTGAAGAACCACCTAATTCCCAAATGCGAGGCTTTTTGCCATCTTTCCCTTGCGCTCCTGGTTTTGGGCTCTTGCTAAAGAATTAAATAATCAGTCAGTTATTTATTTTTCTTATTCATTTGATGAACACACTCAAACGTTCAGTACAAAGAATTCTGAATGATATTATGGGATCAACTTACGTAGCCTTAGATGCTTTACCAGGTCCTGGCCCCCCTTTCTTAGCCAATTTGCTTGGAAGAAACTGTGCTGGAAGATCTCCAAATGCTCCAGAAGTATCTTCAGGTTCGAGAATCTCTTCTTCGTTTTCATTCAAGTCCATATCACCAGACTTATTGTTTGCATTACTTCCTTGCTTCTTATCCTTCTTTTTTTTCTCCACATTGTCTCCTGGACGGTCAATCATAGAGGCAACGGTTTTCTTCGATTTTCTTGACTCGTCGAAGGTACGCATTTGTTTTGGTTGCTTTGCTACCTCGAAACTCCATATTTCAGCTTCCCTCAAAACCTTAGCATAGGTATCTTCTAACTGTAGGCCATCGAAATAAATCTTCGTGTTTCCAAGATTGTTCTTGTATCTGTCGCGAATCTCTCTGTGCATATCATCCAAAAACTTGTCTACATACGATAATTGTAGTATTTTTTGAAATGCTGCCACAAACACAAGCTCAAATTCATTGTCCAACTTGTACTGCAACATAAGGGAACCTTGTTCGAAGGATCCATTTCCAGATTTTTCCTATTTCACAAATACATATTTACATAAATACATACAAATACAAAAGTTTGAAAAGCTTGAAATGCAAAGAAATTATGCTATATTTAAAAACATTAGTTACGCTATGATTTTATTTAATTACAAATATCTAACCTGAAGAATCACACTACGAATAAGGGCATTAACGGATGTGAAAACGATATCCTTTGCTCCTTGGCAGCACCAAAGGACTATGCCTCCTTTACTGAAAATGACAAAAAAGTCCAACATGTTGGGACTTTTTGATCAGCAGTATTCGTGTTGATCTTTCGTAGTCGTCGTTCTGACTTGAGCAGCCCAGCAAAGCTGGCTAGACTCCTTCACCATCAACTCTCGCAAAATCAGTTGGATTTGTCTTCTATCTACCATTCACTACGAGTTGATTATTACAATATGTTGTCCTAAATGAGTTCTAGATGGAAAGGAATGCAGAAAATAGGATATCCTTCCTTGTCCAATAAAGGGATGCACCTGTATTTAAAAAAAGAAAAAATGCCATTTTTAATTAATACCATTTATTTTAAACTAATTGTTTCATTGCTAATAATACAGCATTTTAATAATATACACTATTTTCTTTTTTCATCTTTACGCTAATTGTGATTGTGACCATTACGATAGTTTAACTAACGACAAGTTGTATTCTTATTCTTTTTAACATGTTATGTTGTAATTAATTAAGACAATTTTACTTGCAATCTTAGTAAAGTAAACAAACAAAAGGTGATACGTGATACGACCTTGCTTGTTTGCAGCTGTTAGCTGTAAAAGTTGAAAATTCGGAATGATAAATGCAGTTTTACTTTTACTGTGGAACCCTAACTGATGGCCAAATCGTAAAAGTGACCCCCCCCCCCCGATAATAAAAATGGTCCAAAAATAACAAATATTATTAAAATAATTAAAATAGTTATTTTCTCACCAGACCAGATGTAATTAGAATTAGAGCAGAAGCTATTCTCTCCTCGGGTACTCGATGCAAAAGAAAAGGGTTGTTTCGATGATCACACAAAATCTGCTAACACAATAGAACGTAGTAGATATAGCAATTTTTATATGTGAAGTGAAGCCATATAATATTATGTACTTGTGATATAGACAATAATATTATGGTATATGTATATAGGTATCTCACGGACAGGTGATCCAATTAGTAAACACAATGTATGTTACGTAAATACAATATGAAACACCAGCACTCGTGTTAACTTTCATACTTGACACGTGCTTTGTGGTTCAATTTCGACGTGGGAAACACATTTCTCACATTTAAATATTATTCATCGGTCGGTCTTTTTAGTTCACTATCAATCGGTTCACTCATCCTCACCAGGGGTATTATCATCAATCAACGTGTCACCATCGTCATTTGTCATGTTTAGCGTATAAGCATCTACTGAAGGTACAAGCCAATTTCTGTCATTTCTCTTTTATAAGCTAATAATCCTTTGTTAGACCAGTTAACATTAAATTAATTAACAATTAATTGCGAAACTTTCTTCTGATCACAATCACAGGGTAACATTTTAGCAGTAACTTCTTTGTTCCTTGAACGGCGTCTGCAAAGGACAACTTGTTCATTCTTAAACCTTGACTTCCATTCGGGCATCAAATCCCACACTCCTAGACGGGCCAAGTAAAGACCTTTTTTGTTCAGTCTTCCTTCGTCCTGGACCTTGTGTCAGCTGGCCGGCTGGCCTCAACAAAAGTTAAATTAAAGGTAACTAAAAAAATCAATTAAAAAATCTCAAAACAATTATTTGCAAACATACAAATTAAATATTATTGAGAACAGTAGTGTGTAAAACTAATTAATACTTTTACTTCATTTAAGTAGAGATACTGGAAACGAGATTATGGCTTTTGGCTTGTCCTACGGTAATCGTGAGCAGTTTGCAGTCAACTTTCATTTTAATATTTGACTACAAGAGTTACGCTATTGCGACTAATGCGACTTTACTTCAAGTAAACATGTAAGTGTACTACTTTCAACGTATATAGTGAGAAGTAGCCTTAGCCGATATGATAGCCCTATTTTATGTGTAACACTTTCCCCACAACATTAATACTAAAAGTACTACTTACTACTAAAGCTAAAAATGTATAATTGGACTATTGGCTGCTTATTCTAAATTTCTCCATATACATATATGTAATTGAGGTCCACTACTGTTTGGTAGCCTACTTTCTCCATGTAAACCTTCACCACTAGCTATGTTCTGCTGAGGTTCTGTATATATTAAACTGCATTGTATAACTGACCCCAGAAATAACGAAAGCAAATTGTCTAAACAATAATGAAAGCTGTTTAGATCTTCAGGCAGAGCAGATGCACATTAGTGTGGTGTAGTATATACACCACACGCATAGCGATGTAAGTTTACCTGGAGAAAGTAGACTACCAAACTGTTGTGAACATCAACATAGTTGTACATATGGGAATTAGAAATTCGACATGTTTCTGAATCAATATTGTATTATTTATTTATGCACTGTATTGTATTTATAGAATCTCGTATTCACTTTCAAATGACTTCTTACAAAATTTTGACTGCTATTTTTCGGGGCGGGGGTCACAAGACTCTCTCATCAGCACCTTCATTTTTAGAAAATTCACAACTATTTTGCAATTTATGCCGAAGTAGGAAAATTCCTTACTATCCTTACCGTCTTCAAAAGCTATCAACGTCCTCGTCGGTTTGGAAAAGAAGAAAAGGCTCTGAGCTTGCTGAAAAAACTAAATCGTTGGGCAATAAACCGATTGAAAGTCAGCATGTAATTGATGTTTGGAAAAATATGACGGTAACTGAACTTTCTGCAGCGGTGCAAAAACCTATTGGTTAGTTTTTCAAGCTATTTTATTTTTAAGTAAAACTGCAACACTGTTGAAAAACTATTTGAATTTTAATACTATAGTTTTTCCAGTTTTGTAACACGCGTAATCCATATGTGATTGGTGTGGGTTTTTGTTGCATCACATTTTATAACTAATGTTATGTGTATTAGCTGAAATTTTTATGGAATTTGTTTTAGATACCGTGTTTGAAGCCATGATATACGTACCGAACACAGATATGTATGATCATCCTTCCACCCCCATTGACGATATACAAATAATATTTGCAATAGCCAAAAAATTAGGATTAAAATGTAAAATAACTGCCCCACCCGGAACTGGATCATTGGACACCGGCCACGATAAGATTGTTGATATAGAGTCAAGGCCTATCCGTGAATCTGATTTACTCCCTCGTCCTCCGGTAGTTACCATCATGGGTCATGTAGACCATGGAAAAACGACTTTGCTAGACTCCTTACGAAAGTCGAGTATTGTTTCAACGGAAGCGGGGGGCATCACCCAACATATAGGAGCATTTAAAGGTTAGTTACTAATTTGTAATTTATAAATTCATTAAAATTAATTAGAACACTGTAGCCATATAGTACATTATTATACGTAAGTATCTATTGAGTGCCTTTGTAACTTTCAACTGTGGTTGCCCAAGACTTCAACTGTGGAATAAAGTGTGCTGATCCTGCTACTATGCAAAAATAATGTTGCGTGGGAGTGTTGATGTTAACTTTTTGTTTTGTTCTATAGTTATCGTAAACTCTCAGACTGTTACATTTTTGGACACTCCAGGACACGCTGCTTTTAGTGCTTTAAGAAATAGAGGAGCGCAGGTAAGTAACTTAATTAATAATGGAATTGAATGTCGGAATTTCAAAATTTGCAATATTGCATGTAATTGATAACATTACCCTAAATTTCAATGAGCTGTTATTTAAATAGTGCACAGATATGGTTATATTGGTGGTTGCTGCCGACGATGGAGTTATGGAGCAAACCAGAGAATCTCTACGAATGATTAAAGCTGCCAACGGTATGTGAAATCATCCAAAATTAATTGTATGGAAATTATTGTAAATATTGTAAAATTGTTAATAATTGTATGTAGCCCCAAATTGAATGGAAAAGTAGTTTTGAATGTTATTTTTTTGATATTATAGTTCCAATGATCGTTGCCATCAACAAAATTGATCGGGGTAACGCTGATGTGGTAAATTTAAGGCACTAATATTTCATAATATCGTCGTTATTTTATAAAAAGGATTAGTCATTTACATTTACTATTTGACATGTTCCTAGGAACGTACCAAAAAAATGCTTTTACAAGAAGGCATTCAATTGGAAGACTTTGGTGGTGATGTTCAATCTGTGCAAATATCTGCTCTTAAAGGCATTAACTTAAATGTCTTAATGGATGCGGTTCTTCTTCAGGTACATTATATTAAATGCTATGACATACCAGCAGTCTTTTAATGTAGAAACATCCTTGAGTATTTAAATTTATATAATTACAGGTGTGTAGTGTTTACCTAAGTATATTTTTCATAGAAATTATGTAATTGACTAATTCTTAACATCAGGCGGAAATGATGAACCTACGTAGCGAATACAAAGGAATGGTCGAAGGTGTAGTTGTAGAATCCAGCGTTGACCCGAATCGTGGAAAATTATCAACTGCTTTAGTTCAGAGGGGCATTCTACGTAAAAGTGCTGTTCTAGTTGCTGGAACAGCCTGGGCAAAAGTATGTAAAAATGTCAAGTATTTATTGTTCAGTAATTTTAGAAAGTAATTAGTAAATGTTCATCATAAAGTTTTGTAATTTATAGGTTCGTGGATTATTTGACGAGCACGGAGATGTTTTAACCAAAGCTGAACCGTCAACTCCTGTAGAAATATTAGGATGGAGAGAATTGCCTTCGGCAGGAGATAGGATTTTTGAAGTTGAGTCTGAAGTAAGTATTAGTGTAGTGTTGACTGTTGACATTGATGTTATAAGTTTCAAGCTTCATAAGTTTCTTTTCATGATTTACAACACAGTTTGGTTGATTTTGTCTAGAAAAGGGCAAAAGAAATAGTGCATTACCGGGAGTCATTAAAAATGAGCGAAAAACAATTGCAGGATGCTGAAGCAGTTGAAGAGAAGACGGCAGAATATCTTAAGGTATCAATTACGATATTTTGCACAAGTGTTGATAATTGCTTGTACACCAACCCATACAAATTTTTCACTCTGTCTGTACCTGCAAAGATTAAAAAAGATATGGTAAATAGATGTGTAAACAATATCTACGTTATGACGTTCGTTTCAGGAATATAAGGTAGCATTGGCTGCGAAGCGTAAAGCGGGCAGGCGAAAGATAAGAAGAGTCGGTCCAAGAGAGAAGGAAATCCTGGATGATGATACAGTAAAAATTGCTCTTGTCGTAAAAGGAGACGTTGATGGTTCTGTGGAAGCCTTTTTGGATGTTTTAGATACGTATGATTGTCACCATCAGTGTCGTCTTGATATAGTTCACTATGGTAAGTTTATGTGGAATATTAATATAAGAATATTTCATTTTTAGTTTGTAAAGTATCTCACCCACGTACTTTAGGGGATGTGAGATACTTAAATTAAGCATTTTGCAATTTACAAGTTTCATTCTCATAATAGTAATTACTTAGAATTAGAAAGAGACATTTAATTTCACAATGTTTGCTACCAGTGCGAACTTTGTACCTTTTACGGGAAAGTTTTGTGAAGCGTAGTTTATTCTAACTTTAAGTTATCTTACATTATACCAGTGGGAATTAATCATATCGATTTTCTTAGGTGTCGGTGACGTTACGGAAAATGATGTAGTCTTGGCCGAGACGTTCTCCGCTTACATTTATGGCTTTAATGTTGCTATCCCGGAGAAGCTAGAGAGTCAATGCAAGCAAAAGCGAATCGAATATCGACTGAGTAACATTATCTATCGCTTAGTAGAAGGTCTCAAAGAGGATTTGAAGACCAAGTTGCCCCCAAAGTACCAGGAGGAAATATTAGGAGAAGCCAACGTTCTAGCTCTGTTTCAAGTCACGGAAGGAAAGAAGAAAGTTCCCGTAGCAGGCTCCCGGTGTGTAAAAGGCGTTCTTAAGAAAAATGAATCATTTCGACTTATGCGGGGATCTGAGATGCTGTTCGACGGTAATTACTTTCCTTACTCCGTTTACGTTAGACATATTATGTTGTAATTGTGTGCGACTTAACATCTGTTCTAACGAAAAAATATAAACTGACATGTACCATACATAATTAGTTCTTTTTTTAATATTTAGGGACTCTGGCTTCAATGAGACATGAAAAAAATGATGTGGAGTCAATAAAAAATGGACTAGAGTGTGGGTTGGGACTTAGTGATGCTGCAGTGATGCCCAAAGAAGGGGATACGATTATTTGTTATAAAATGGTTGAAGTTGCACAAGCCACAGAGTGGGATCCCGGATTCTGATAGCGTTTAAGCTTGTTTTGTTTATATAAATACATTATATATATGATGATGCACTGTGTGCTCCCACTTCGCAAAGAAGTATTTTTAGACTGAAAATTTGTTGATAAAACTAAGAATTTATTATTCACAATCACTGACTGCATCTGACTGTAATTATTTATAAATATTTATGTAGTTTTCCTTCCTTTCAAATCCTTTCTAGATTTCAGTATAATTTTTTGTAAATTGTATAATAGTTACAGGCTAAAAAATCTAACCAATCTTTTTTAGACGTTGCGAACAACAAAATGAGAGACGAAATACTTGATAAATATTAAGTTAACTCTCGCATAGAAATAGGTAGCCTGCGAAATAAGCAGTAAGTCAAGGCAGAAAAGATTATTGTTACTCTAAAATGGAATAATTAAAAAGCAACTTAGGATTTTAGTTACGAGTTTTGTGCGTAGAAGGAATGAAGAGATGTATTCTGTAATTCTGCATCAAGTTTTTAATCAAATTGAAAGCTCGTTAAAGAAGAATTACTTCTGCAGAAATAAATTCCCCGGGGACGTAGTTCGGTTCCACCTACTCACATTTGTATTTTATTCCTGGAGAAGACAAGAGAAGAATATACAGTAACTGAACTCATCTTCCTTAAGTAAACTCTTTTTGCTTTAAGTATTTTTCATCCTTTGTAAGAGTTGAATGAGCACGTCGTATTCAAAAATACGTAACAGCACATTGTACATATGGCCCATATGTGGAATAACTGGATTTCTTGGCGTAATGTGGGTCAGGGAGTCATGTCAGTTTCCAAAATGAAAAGTAGTAAGATATATTTCCATAGTACATTGACTATTTGCAAGAGTATAGAAAATAATATCTTCATGTAACCCTCCCGTCAAACAAAGTAGCTACGCTGGAAACTGGAAAGAGAAAGTCTCCAACTTTCACTGTACCGCTCGGCATCATGGTTAGGTTGAAGTGCAACAGATTAAACTCCGGGACATCATCCGCTTTCTCGTCAAAAAATGTCCTATCTAACGGCGCAGACTGTTTTAGACGTTTTACTTAATGTGCCATCATATTTTGCTGTCCGATTTGGCAATAAATGTACTTCATCTTTATCTTTTGACGCTTTTAGCCTACATTATCTCAAATTCATGTGCTTTTATCATTACCTACACCATCTGTAAACATTTTCTCATCAATTCGAGTAGATTTCGATTTAGAGGCATGATTTCCACTCTTTTCAATCACAGTTAACTTTATTTGCGGAATCATGCGGACTAAACTGACTTTAATTCTTCCTACGTTGTCCCTTGCAATAGGATTGCGCATTTTAGCGAGGTAAAACGAAATGTGTATTATAATTTGAAGTAGTTATTCAATTCATTTATGTATGTATTATGAAATGTTTATTTTACGCAATTCAAGTAAAATTGGAATACTTTTGCTAAATCTGTTGCTCTGTATGTAAGAAGGATTTAATCACATAGAAAAGTTTTTAGCATGTTGATGTTTGCCAAATAAGTACTTATAGGATTAAGCAAACATTTTCAATTTACACAATAACCTGCGAATACTTTTTAGCAATTCCCAAGATTAAAATTCTTAGGAAGATAGATGAATGTTTTCTACTTCTCAGGTAAGTAAATGGGATGGGATTAAGGGGCAATAAGTAAGCGTAGGTACTCAAAATATTGTACATACACAACTTATGTGAATGGATTCCTGTCTGTCTACTACCATCTACTCATGTAAACCAAAAGAGCGATACATTAAACAGAGCAACTCATCCTAAGGTAGGTCTGCAGATCTAGTCTGAAGTCTAGGAGTAAAATATGTAGCAACATTATTGTGACCTCAACGCAAGTCTTTCCTTCCATTCTCTGCCTGCTGCATCGCATGTAAGATTTCTTGCTTATATAGCCGAAACTTTATGGAATTTCATTCAGTGATTACTGACACGTTGATTCCGAACTACAGAAAGCTTGACTTTTACTAAATAGTACAAAACTTGATCCTGCTTTCAAATTGCATACAAAACAGTATACGATTCTGTAAAATATATATTTATTTGCCAACTTGCGTGACCTGATTTGATATCATCGCTTCTAATTTTGATATACCATTTATTCACAAAATTTGAAATCTACAATCTACACTACTGACTTAAAATGACGTTTCGTAAGTCATGGAATTTCATGTTTTAATAAGTTTTGCTAAATAAGCTGTAAATTAGTTCATTTGCATGAGTATTACTTTCTCTTTTAAGGAAGTGGAACCGCGCTGGCATTTCTCGTCGTTGTTACGACTTTCTCCTTCTACGGAGAAAGTAAACCTTATCACCACCATGAAATGGACAAAGTGGACGCTTGCATCTTCACCTGCGATTACTGCTTTAAAGTAAAGAATTCCTATTAGTTATTTAATTATCTTAACATATGTAGAATATAGAATCTAAGTCATTTCAATCTGATGTGATTTTATTAGTGTTTCGGTTACTGTTGTCTTGCGATTAGAAAAAATCATTTTCAATCATTTGGGGCTAGTTGAGATTTTGCAAAGCAATCAGCGCAAATTCTAAATACTAATTATGGGACTGCACTTCCGATTCGCAAATTCGAGATTTTTTACATTAGCAATCCTATTTTACATTTGTTCCTTCTTTAATCTTTAAAAGTGGAGCATGTCATTTAGGTATATCTCTAAAAATTGTTTTTCTCTGTACAGGAAGATTTCCTAGTTGAATGCGCTAACGAGTGTCTAGCCACTGAAGGTGCTGTGGGGCCACTTTGGATCAAGACCTGCCCTTTCTTCGAAAAACATTCACAACCCCAACAGAGAAATGTCCCTCCTTTCAAATGATAACATAAATAATGTTCCACTATTAAAATTATTTATGGTAGTCTTATGTAAGGTAGTAAAGTAAATGAGATGTTCACTTTGAATGAAATAAATATGTTTCACAAATAAAAAAGTACGACCTCAGTTGTCACCATTGGACAGAAATCATTTTCTTGCAAATCCTAACGGTATAATTAATTATAGACCATAAAATTACTGAGACTGACTTCAATAGTTATTATGCTCTTATTATGATTTTACAGTAAATGACAGATTTTTATGGAATAAATCTTACGAGCAGAGCACATCTGCCGTATCTTTAATCGTATTATAATTTTCCACCAACCACTTATATGTATAATGATCTAAAATATATAAAATGTCGTCCACTAAGCAATCAGTTTGTTTTCTTTGTCTTGCTTTTACTCTTCTTGACTTTCTTCAATGTATCCATATTTCCCTTGAGAAGATTGCAGTATGCCAATTGAAAACGGTTCACGTCTTTTGAATGTACCTGCAAATAAACGGAATAAATTTAGAAATTAGCATACATTAGTAGTAGATTTTATACACTTATTTTCGCTACACTGAAATGTTCGACATCTATCATTTAAAACTTTCATAATGCTTCATTTACAATTACAAACTTGTTAGAAAAGTACTTTTACTACTTTCACCAACCATCTCAAAGCAGTTACATTATTAAATCTTTACTTAATTTCATATTAATCAGTGACCTCGGTCACTTTGGGACGAAATAAGAAAGAAAGTCATTCTACTGGCTCCTTTCGGGCTGGTATGGTATTGGTATTTTTAATCTCTAGCAGGTGGGGCATTACGGGAATGAAGAAATTGTTAGCAGATGAAGATGAAAGACAACACATTTATCTCATCTCCTGTACTTTCACCTATTAAACGTTAAAAAACATCCTTTTGAACTTGAAGAACTAGCTATTTCTACTTTTGTTGAGACTGCATGTTTGAAGGGCAAAGGAATATTATTCAACGTGGTACTTAAATGTAAGTATGCAGTAAGTAAACGATAATATTATCTTTCTCTAGTACAGTACAAGTACAAATACTAAATAAACACCGCAAGCATCTTATCTCCCACTTATCTTATTGCATATGGTAAGAAAATAATGGTCAACAAACAATTAACGCCCAGTCCAGTGCCATTACTATTACTAATGTCTAAACCGAAGGAAAGGAATATTAAAGCACTTCGTTATGGAGTGGGCGGGAGGAGAAACTTAAGTGCATCGGGAGGGCACTCACGAACATCATATTCATATTGATTGACCAACTTATCTCTTGTAGAGCTATAACTTATATAATAAAAATATCTTTATTTGTAGTGGAGTGAAAATACGAGAAAGTAAAAGAAGAAAGTAAAGTAAGTATTCCTAATTCCATCTACACGCGTGTATGGGAATATATTAATTACATTATTTGCGGAGCAAGAACAAATCTTCAGATCTGTCTCTAGTAAAATAATTGCAAGAGAAAGCGCAGATGGTCTATGCAGATGCACAAAACATGTAAGTGTATTCGCATATCCAACTATTTCAAATTTTTTAGGCTGAATTGTGACAAGCACAAAGTTATAAAAAATAAGGGCTTGTATTGGTGCCGATATATGCACAAAAATGATTCCCTTACCACACTAAAGGACGAGAAAAAGTTGCTTTCGTTCACTGTCCCATTTACGAACCCACGTTATCATAGAACCTACTATCCTTACGCATTTAAAAGCTGAAAACATTTAAAATTTATCGTGAAAGGATGCAGATGTCAAACAGACGGACTGATAAACATTTTCCGGTACATTAATAAGTAATATGGAGTGAACAGCAAAAGCAAAATAGTAAATGAAATGCACACTACCTTTCTACTCTACTTGATTTCCTAATATGGAGAAAGTCAGGAGAAAGTATACTATTACAATGACGCAACCGGTAAAATGCAATGACATTAAAATACTATAATATGTGTAATGGCTAATAAAGTTTAGTTAGTTTAGGTTTAGGCTATATTATATAATTTTTCTTTTCACGTAAGACATTTTAGTCGGATAGATGTAGTACAAAACCACCATTTCACTATGTAAATATATGACGACATGCTCACCAGCATGACTACACCCACTCTACCGGAACCCAAAGTATATCAAGATGAAGAACCCACAGGTCTTAAGAAGTATGGTAAGGTAGTTTTGTCTTTATGCTTTCACATTTCCAAAACGATACTATTATAAATTCAAAGCTTCGCTATGCATTATTTAGATTGTGAATATTGCTCTTACGTTAATTCTAATAAAGTATGAATGTTTAGGACCCAGAAAGCTTCATTTACACTTTCACTTAGCGCTATTTTGCTTTTCATGTGTTGAAAAATACAGAATTCCTCTTAGAAGTGGCTGCTTTTGTAATCAAACAAGTTATGTAACTGGAGCACATTCTCACAACTTTTGGATTGATGAAACAGTTTGCTGGAGCATTCTAGTAATTCTCATTTTCCAAAATTCTTGGAACTCGTCAGTAAATATAGGTAACAAGGTAACTATTTTTGGAAAAGTTTGCTGACGATCTCTCCTCAGTTATATAGAATGGCATTTAAGCATTTATACTTATTTCTGACATTTCACACGAATTAGTGATGTTTGGCATGATAACAACTTTGTAGTGGGTACAAGCAATTTCTAAGACACGGATGACAGAGCACGACAAAGAGCACGGGCGAGTGAGAACTGACAAAGAACACGAACGTCATTGAATAAGTAGTTTCTTTACAGTATATCACCTACGCCCCAACCAACAGATTCGAAGGTTCGTTAACGCAATACACTCCGATAGCTTTCTGCGCTCAATAATATAGCGCTACCTTAACAGAACGAATAATGAAAGTCTGACTAGTCTGAAAGTTGTTGTGAGTGAATAGTGAATAGATTTATAATGATACAGTCTGTCCGTGAGTGAAAGTCCGAAATAACGTGCAATGTTATAAATAAAACCTCCAGACCTATGCCTGCATTACAGAGAGGACGAACTCCTTCATTCATGAGCTACCCTAATGAGCCTAGCCTAAATTAAGTTATGGAAAACGAGAAATGGCAAACATGATAATGATAATACTTTCACTTTCAAAATCATCACTTATCAAATATTTATTCCCAGTACACCTAATCTTCATATTTACGAAGACCAAAGAGATCCACACCAATGAGATCTTACATGAGATCCAAAGACCAAACATAAAAACGCATAGAAATGAAAGGACTATGACTATATCCAGAAATGAACAGGAAACCATTGCATTGCTACAATTACTTAGCCCTGCATTCTGCATGTATGTAATATAATCATTTTTAATAATATGGAGAAAGTTGAAGTACTAAAAAGGGTTTTGAAGAAGCAACAAGAAATATATTTTCAACTAATCTTCAATGGGGAAAGCAATTAACTAATACCTTATGCTCATTAGAGATTATTATGAAAATAACTGCTATATTGAAAGCTAGTTTCGTTTATCTACGTGACGCTATAATCGGGACCCCCCCCCCCCAAAAAAATGACCCTGAGGTCAATACTGATACATATCCGATAAAACATTGGGGGTCCCCACTAAATATTCCGAGATACAGAGGTGTCGGAAACTTTTAAAAAACGGCCCCGTTATCCCGACACCAACCCTAATTTCTATTATGTTGTTTTATTAATTGTGTATTTAAATTAAATAAACAATAACCATAATTTGTATGCGACATATTCACAGACTTACATTAGTGGTTATTTTTCGGTTATGTAGTTTGGCTCTCATCAAACAATAGACTTCTGTCTCTGCATGGTGTGGTGCGACAGCTTGTTTTCCAGATCCTTTGGCTTTGCTAGCTGCCTTTTCCCTTGCATGACCTGTTAAAAACAAAGAAGATACTGAGGAGAAGATACCAATGCCAAGCTAACTAATATAATATATGAACGAAAAATACGAATGTGTATGCAGGTTTGACGTAACGTAAATGCAAAGTCAATTAGTGCAAGTAATTTGGGCCTTCCTTAGCTAATTTGTTTAAAAATGTTTCCTTACATTTCTTCATTGTGACACATAAGGTTCCCGTTCCGGTACTTCTGGATTTTTGAAACAGGCGTGTCAGCTCCAACAGAAACTAAAAAAAATTAGTAAAAATGAAACATAAACGTTACGGATAATGGAAAATGTAGAATCCCAATAATCGCAAATAAATAAATTAACATAAATTTCGAATTGTTAATTACCGTATCATTTTCTAAGTGAACCATTATTGCAATCTATAAATTGAGCTGAACTATTTTCAGACGACAGCAGGTAAAAGATGGTAGAATTTAACGGCACGATAAAATTATTCCAACACCTCCTTCTACAAGATAAGATCGTAAGATATTTCAGAATTTATATTTTACGAGCAGTCAGCAGTTACAGCACAGCATATGTTGTATGTTCCAGTTCCAGTCTCTTGTTCAGTTTCCTCCAGTATTGTTTTTATTGTTGCCAAATTGCTGCACTTGGGTTACCCCGTCATCCTAATTTAATCGTTCCAGGGGAAGATAAATGCACTTTTGGTAACTTACTAAATAAGTTCGCCAATCTAATTTAATTACAAAAAGTGCAAATCTAAATTAATTTCAGAATTTGCAATTACAAACAAT
This sequence comes from Tomocerus mixtus, assembly GCA_034694165.1. NCBI lineage: Eukaryota > Metazoa > Arthropoda > Collembola > Entomobryomorpha > Tomoceridae > Tomocerus > Tomocerus mixtus. The sequence goes on along the minus strand of JAQFYC010000165.1, from coordinate 46,402 downwards.
AACAATCAAAAATTCTATCAGACTAACAATGTAGAACTTCATGCACACAAATATTTGTAATGGAACTAGTTATGCGCCTTATTTTGTGCCATTCACTCTTCGTTGGTGTGTCCAAGAGGTAGAAGGGAATATGCAGCATTTAGTGTAGCATCAATCAATTAAATGTGTAACAAACTTTAATGTCAATCCGAATATCAGACATAAGTTCATAAATGGATACTATAGCGGAATTTAATAAAAGGATTAATTATTAATAATCATTATCAAAATATAATAACAAAAATAATTTAATTATATACATATATGCTTCATGTGATGATCTGACGAGATAATCTTTATTAAGGAGATCGAATTGTAACAAAAATGTTAAACAACTCCTTTTAGCAAATTAAAGTGAGCTACAGGTCCACAGCCCCTTTCACCCCATTGCTACTAGTTTTCGAGCAAAAAGAAGTACATTACATTTATTTACATATTTACATTTCCCATTTTATGATCTTACATGCATACATTAGACATTAAATATGTGATAACGGAACTCCGAGCAGTACGGCTACAAACTACATTTTTATGAATTTTGGATATTTTCTTTAACTAAACAGCATAGCTAAAATACTGACTGATTTAAATAGCACTAACTAGCCTGTTGCCTTTTTGTCGCAGAAAATTTACTTGTAAATATTTCACAGAATTTAGAAACATATAGAAAAATGTTTATTTCTTTACAAACTGTCATAATCATGCTATTATGGAATTATTTTAGAAAAAATACAATTACAATAGGAACTGATATTAATTCTAAATCTAAACAAATAATTCTAATTTTAAGACCCAACAAAATAACAAAAAATTATAAAATTGCATATTGCTCATATAAAAGTTGTCGAATAATGTAGTAATCATCAGAAAGGCATCCTTCGACAGTAAGTTTCCCCGCCTCTTGCTGAAAATAAGTCAACCAGAATAAGTTTAACTACAACATTCAGGGTTTCATCACATAACAGAATAAAGCATTTGATATCGTATTGTGTAATTAATAATTTAAGCCAAGAATGAATGTCGTACCCGTCTAATGCACACCGTTCCATTGGAACACCACAACACTCCTCCTGAGAATTCTGATGGGATTCCACGTTTTAATAGAACTTGCTTAAAATCCGACAGTTTTAATTCGTTAACGAAGACCGTTGTATGAGGAATATATTTTGTAACTGGAAGAGGTTCTAAACTTGGTACAAGAATGAGTGCTTCATCGTCGTTAATACTTGTTTGGAGATCAGCGTCTCTCTCCTGTAGAAGTTCTTCCACTAATAAGAGATGGCCATCAACCCAAGCTAATTCGGCATCTTTTCCTTTCTTAAATTCCAGAGATGATACCAGGGCATCTTTTAATTTTACTTGGTATATATGACTTTCAGTCGTTACATCTACAATTTCTCCGATACCAGGTGCATACGTTTTTGAATCGGGTAAAATTCGCTGACAAAAACTGGCAAGTAAATCCGATGACTCTTTCGGACCTCTTGTTATAATACATCTTCTAGGCTTCATCTACACATGACAGAATATATTGCACAGTAAATTATAAAATATCATATATAATATAGTAATTGCCTACTGCTACGTAATGGGGCAACATTGGGTGTAACAAATAATTTCCCTTTGCGTACCTGTTCGAATATTTTTTGGATAGATTCTCCGTCAGATCTGCCTTCAAAATCGATAAACATGATTTGACAATTTACAGTAAATGTTTGCTTGTGGATATTGCATTTAGTAGGAATTTCAGCTTCTAGCTCGATATCTTGAGTAACTGGTCGCTTCTTTGAAACTTTGTAATCAAAATCAGTAGCAGTCTCTGCCCATTGGAAATCTTCGTGCCTGTTAAAACACCACAACAATAAATGCTACTATGTTTCTTCTTACATATGGAAAACATTATTTATTTACAACGTGTTAATTCTCATTTATATAAACAAATTCCCAGCAACTTACCGAATAAATTCGCCATACTCGTCGAATTTTATCTTTTCCTCAAAATAGGGGAACAGTGGATATTTACTCTTCGCCGATTTAAATAATCCAGTCTCTATTTTAGTTTCCATTCCTGGTTTGATAAATAAATCATGACTAACACGGCTTCCGTGGTAAATTCCGGTGATTTTGATTTCAGAGTCCGAATCGTCAGAGTCATCAGAATCCATCATAGCCTCTCTGTACACAAGTATTAAGTACATTATTCAAAGTACATAATAAACACACAATTATTTGTATCCAGATTAATTTTGAAATAAAAGTATGGCTATGTACCTCTTTTCCTTTTTAATGCGATATTCTCTTTCTCTTTCTTGACGGTAAAACTCATCTAGCTCTCGTCCTTCCAGTTTAACCCTCTGCTTCACATCCAGTTCAATGGTTCCAATTGTTGGATTTTCCATTAAAATCCGTCCTAGTGTTCCCGGACTTGAACGGCTTGTTAAAATAACACAATTCCTCTGATCATGACACCACTGCATAAAAAGATCTCTCGAAAATCCAGACTCCATGTCAGGAGTACTCGCAAGGACAACCTTCGAAAAAATAATTTCTTAGATAGTTTACTGAATTTTTGGCTTGGGGACTAGGAAGTAGCAAGTATGTGTAAATGTAAAATATACTGGAATGCATTTATTTACCTTTGGTGATGGTATTTTATTCAACTGAGCTAGAGTGTGGCATATGCTAAGATGCTTGAACTGAAATGGATTATTCCGAGCTCCTTCAAAACTTCTCATTAGTTTATCACTCATCCATTCAATCTAAAATTGCAATTAAAAAATCAATTTATGTTTTAAGGGCAAATGTATTTAAGTTGCCACCTTTCGATCTTACGCCATACCTGAGATTTAGCAAATTCCATAACATGATAGGCTACATTATTGATTAATGCCAAAGAAAATGAGCTAAGACCAGATTCTTTATTACGCCAAAGCTGGTCAAGCATGTGAGCCAGTTCCAATACTCTTCCGGCAGTGTCCACAGCCAAAAGTACATTTCCTCCACTTCTTAGTGTGTGCAGAATGTTTGCTAAATGCCAACAAAGAAAACACATTTAATTTATGCTATTCGAATTCATACAATTGCTAAATAAATATAGTATGGCAACTAAGATTTAGTTCTCATATTACAAAAACATACCCAGAAGCTGCTCATCACGATTCCTCCTTCTTGCTTGTGAATAATTAGCATTGAAAGAATCTGTAATGAATAAAGATGGCCTCTGAACCTTTTCTAATTCACATCCATTTAGATGTCTTTCCTTTTTGTGGTTATAATCAATGGCATAATAAATATCTTCTTCTCCAATTTTCACAATTTTCCAGATGGTACCCCCAATCATATGACCAGCAGGAGTCGGGGTAATGGTTAATCCATATCCTTTTCCTAAGTTCAAAGAAGCATTAAGTATATTGTCAGGCTATTGTCCATTGTCTATTAACACTAACACCGCATAAATACAAATAGAGTGGCGCTGATAAGTGTGACTACCTTTTAAACTGATACTTTGATGATACTTAATTTGTATAATCTTCTCAAATGCCGTATCAACGTCATCTAAGCTGAACAAGTCAAAATTTTCAGTATTGTGTCTGGAAAGGTATAAGTCGTACATAAACATTTGGCCCATTTTAAAAACAGGAATTGTAGCATAAATTGGACACGAAAGGCCACATTTTCCAACTAGATATGGAAGAGCTCCAAGATGCAGGTTATCTGGATGAGTTAGAAGAATTGCGTCTATCCTGCTGACATATCTGAAAATAAACAAATTGCAAACAAACAGGACATTAATTGTAAGCTACCACATCTTACCTATAAAAAGGTGTTTAGCATTCAGCATTTATTGGTATTAATTGGTTTTATTTATAGTCGGATATTTGTTATATTGTTCATACTTTTTGAGTTCCTTCATGTAGCTCATATCAAACTTTTCGTCCCAGCCACAATCCAATAGGAAACGAAATTCGTCAATTTGAAGTAGGTAACACGGAGGACTTTCCCCATGAGCACCAGAAATGGCTTGTAACTTAATTATAGACGTCATGGTGTATAGCGTATGGTGCACGGAATTTCACAGCCAACTACAGCTAGAAGCTAGACAGCCACTGAAATAAAAAACACTTTATTATTTTTGTTAACCCTTATCATCCGATTACGTTAAAATAAAATATAAATTGTCTGTCTGTCTGTCAGTTTCAGTTATACATACACGATCTTGATTTCCAGTTCCAGATTTCAATCCAGCGTCAGCTTCTTGAAAAATGACAAATCAAAGACGAAAGAGACAACAAGACGAGAATTTCGGATTTCCCAAGGTCCCGATCCCGAATTTTCCGAGTCCCGGCTAAATTATGAACAGACTGCAATTTTGTAAGTAGGAACCAAAGTAGTTGGGTTGTTGGGTAGCTGACTTAATAATTAATTAGCTTTAGGTAATTAAATTACCTAATGTCTTGTAAACATGCAAGGAAACAAAAAATCACAACTAAAATTAATCAACTGACTGAAAAACGAAAATTGCGAATACAAGTCGAAATCTACTTAATGAGTTTAAATATTCGCTCTGCGGCATTTAACGAAGCGCCAGTTAGAACAGTATTCAGTATGCTGCCACACTCGTGTATGTCCCTTAGTGTAGATAATGTAAACAATTCACTCAATGCGGCAAATGTAAATGCAAGATTTTTTGAAATATTATTGAATCCTTTCATTGTTGTATTCTAGCTTTTGCAAAGCTTTTGTAAAACTTAATAATTTTAAGAAAAATTCAACTTACAAAATACAGTTTTTAAAACCAATTTTGACATTTCGATCCATGCATTAACTGAATAGTGGATACAGGCGCAGACAAAATAGGTTAGTAAACTTTTTATAAAACCAACTAAATCTAACTATAGCAGTAAGTAAGCATTAATTAATTTTTTAGTGCACTATGTCATATGTTGGGTAAGCAAAGCTAAAATCTATAATTTGGTTTTCAGTTAAGTCTTCATCAATCTATCAAATCTTAAGCAGCAACTCCACAAACCGAAACAAGTAAACGGAAATGAATTTGGAATTGCTGGGTAAGATAAAGATATTAATTTTTAAAAATATATATATACGTACATATTTATAATAAGAATAAGCTATTATTAGTTGGTATTGTAGTTAACCTTTTATTTTTATTTGAATATTTTAGAGTCGTTTGGGCAGAATTATCCAGAGGTATGTCGCTGTAATTTAATAATGAATATTGACGAGTCAAGTAACAAAAATAACCTTCCCATAACTTTCATAATGATAAATTAAAATGCAATTAAAATTTTTATTCTCGTTTTTTCCAATAGGAATACGATGGTGTTTTAGATTGTATTTCGGTGGCGGTCACAGCATCTTTTAACAAACGTGGTACACTTTTGTGTGTTGGCTGTAATGATGGACGTATTGTCATTTGGGATTTTATGACACGGGGAATTTCCAAAGTTGTTGTTGCACACGCACATCCTGTTTGTTGTGTCAGGTAGGTGTTTATATTTTAAAAGTCAACAAAGTCAATCGTTTTTTAGCATGGTTAAAAAAAGTTTGTTAATATAAGTATAAATGTTTTTCAGTTGGTCTAGAAATGGGCAAAAGATTCTAACTGCGTCCACAGACAACACAGTGTGCATTATTGATGTCCTAACTGGAGAATGTGATAACAAATATCGCTTTCCTTCTCCTGTTTTGAAAGTACGAAGCATAATATATAATTTACTATTCTTCCGTGTACTAAAAAATAATTGATTAATCCCAGGCTACTTAGATATGAAATGCCACTGCAACTTTACGAAATGTGTCTTTATAGGTTCAGTATCATCCTAGAGATTCAAATGCATTTCTTATTTGTCCAATGCGACATGCCGCTCTGTATGTGAGTGTTGATGGAACTCATCGGGTTGTTCCTCTTGAGGATGATGTAAGTTTGTTAGCTTTGAAGTACTTATTTAATTAAGACTTACCTAATACTATTTTACTATTACTAATTTAATTACCAATTGTAATTTCTTGTGTTTGTGCATAGAATGATCTAAATATTGTGGCGTCATTCGATCGAAGAGGTCAATATGTATACACTGGAAATTCGAAAGGAAAAGTATCTGCTTTTCAAGTACCGAGTATAACATTAGTAGCTAGTTTTCGTATCGGTCAAGGAGCAGGTACAACAGCGGTTAAAAGCATAGAATTTTCTCGCAGAGGAGAGTAAGTTGCCGAATCTTAATATTATTTTACTAATTTACTTAATATTGTGAAAATTACGATGCATTTAAAGGTGGATATGGAAAAAGAAGTTTTATGTGTTTTGTTTGTCTCTAGATGGTTTTTAATAAATTCGGCTGACCGTATAATTCGAGTCTATGATACAAAAGAGGTAGTTGCCTGTGGGAAAGACGGAGAGCCAGAGCCAATACAAAAGTTACAAGATTTGGTTAATAAGTAAGCGTGTTTTATTTACTATTAGTAGTTTGTTTTCAGGAAATGTCGTTAATTTTGTTAACGTTGGTCTTTTAAATTTCTGTAGGACAATGTGGAAAAAATGTTGCTTTTCTGGAGACGGAGAATATATTTGTGCAGGTTCAGCTCGCCAACATGCGTTATATATTTGGGAAAAAAGTATCGGCAATTTAGTAAAAATTCTTCATGGCACTAAAGGAGAATTGCTACTCGATGTTGTCGTAAGTGAAATAATATATTGAGTACCAATTAAGGAGATTGTATGGTAAATTTTAAAATTTTTCATGTTACAGTGGCACCCTGTTAGGCCAATTATTGCGTCTATTAGTAGTGGCGTTGTTTCCTTATGGGCGCAAAATCAAGTTGAAAACTGGTCGGCCTTTGCTCCAGATTTTAAGGAGCTTGATGAAAATGTTGAATACGAAGAGCGAGAGTCTGAGTTTGACGCGGAAGACGAAGATAAAATTGTGGAAATGCAAGCAGAAAATGCCGACGACGAAGTTGAAGTAATTCATCACTTATTGTAGTTTACTTAATTACATAATGTTATATTACATGGTTCGTCGGTTCATGTATATCTTAAATGGCGACAGATATGCAGAATTGTATTCTTGAATGCTCAACTCCTTAATAATAATATTTTTTATAATTGTGGTAATAGGTGGATGTGACATCGACTGAACCAATTGCGGCCTTTTGCAGTTCTGACGAAGAGGGCGAAGACCCAAATTGCTTACTGTTTTTGCCAATAGCACCCGACGTATGATAATGCCAATAATTTATGAACAAGTTAAACGGGTGGTATTGGATATTGATTGTGGTTGTTAAATTGTTAATCACCAATATTTTTTACAGATCGAAGAAACGGATGAAAGTTGGGCACAATCTGCGGATGTTTTAGCAGCTGCCGCAGAAGAGCAACCAAAGCGGTCACATTCTGACAACCAAAAAGAAAATAGCTCAAGTAAAAGGAAAAAGCCAAGATCTCATGATATAACTTTAGAAAATCCCCCTACAGATGGTAAGCCATTTTGAAACATAACATCATCCACCGTCTTTATTTCATGATCCTAATATTTCTGTTGAAGTGTTAAAATCTAAAAATGATTTTTTGAATATTTTATTTAGAAGTACATCCACTCCTTAGCAATAAGCCTAATAAGGATAAACCTTCGAAAAAATCTGGAAACAATCTTCACAGAAAAAGCATTAAGACAAAGTAAATAAAACTATGTAAACGTGGCGAATTTGATGAATGTGAGTTGTAAAAGATCTATTTACTATGCTAATGCTGATGAAGTAATCAGTAATACTAATTAATAAAGAATAAAGTTAAGTAATAAGTATTTCTACTTGAAAGTCTGTTTGTATTACATCTCATTCTTTCTTAAACTAGTTCTACGTTCCAAACTTGAAGTATTTTGCATTACACAATACTAAGTCATACATGAGTTGTTGTGCTGACTTCATTTTAGTTTTAGGCATGTTCGTGTTACAGTTGTCATGTATGGCAGTACAGTACAGGTAATAAGCTAGTATTATCAGATTTGGTTTGTATCAAATTAATTAATGATTTGGTCCTACACTATAATAATGTTACTGTTAACTTTAATATTGTTATGTCTTTATCCGCCTATCGCAAAGCCACATCCCATTCGAAATTGATTTTTAACATGGTTTAGAGAACCACACATAGAAAATGTAAATGGCATTGGTAAAAGCCGTTTCTCCAAAACTCCAGTGACAGTCCAATTTGTATCGATCATTCCTGAAACACAAACGCATTTCATCAGTTAATTTTTCAAAAGATAAGTAGCTTTAAAAATGTAGTTTGGCTCTACTAAATGTCACTTTATAATTTATAGTCAATAAAATAGTCACCTTTAATGACGAAATTTGCTTTGGGTATGTCATACTGGTAACCCAGAGAGGCGATGAGCTGCTGCTGTTGAATATTATTTTCGATGTCAAATCCAACTTGGAGGTCCTCATTTAGCCGTCTGTAGTAACAAAGACCAACTCCATTCGTGCCCAAGAATCCACTCCAAACACTTATGTCACCTGCAACAATGTAATATGCAATTAAAGATGCGATGGTCTGAATTGGATGAGAAAATTAAAATAAAACAATTATTAAATGTCAATGTCAGCAAATTACCATTATAGCGACCAGATAACGAAATTAGGGTAGCAGCTCCATTTTCAATTTGAGGTGACTTTTGGTATATTAATTCTGTTCCAACGCTAATTCGTTTGGTAATGCCTTGGAGGTAATGCAGCACTGCAATTCCTGAAAATTTCAATAAAGAATAAAGAGTTACTAAACATTAGTCCCTGGCCGTTTGTTGGGGAAAGACGTGCTCCCGTTCGTAGATTACCAATTAAGTGTAAGTCATGATTAAAATTCTTACCAGACTCATTGAACAAATTAGGGTTGACAACAGTGCATGACGTTGTGTAATCTTTGCCTCGCCATTCCATATTTCCTTGCACTCCAGCAAATTTGTTATTCATAATCTTAGGGAGAAAAAGAAAATATTACCCACTCGCCAAACAGTACTAAGAATAAAAGCAACCTACCAAAAGTATTCAAAATCTTCTAATAAATTAAAATACCTGACTGACGAACTTCACTTTACAAGCGTCCGTTATTTGATGAATGCCTTGAGCATTTACATTACCACTCGGGTCCATATCGGCCATCATAAGCGTGCCTGGCTCATTGGGATTACTCTATATAAATAAACCATTAGATTAAGAATTTTTACACAACTTTTCAAATGCAGAATAGAATTGCCAACTTTTTAGTTCGAAAATACCTCATTGACTCCTAGATATGTGGCTCCAAAGCGATACCCTGAGGGTGTAATGGAGCTCATAGTCAGAGAATGCGAGACTTGGAAATTTTGATTAAGGCCTTTGTTAATCATCAACTTGGCTCCTTCAAAAGGCTGAGGAAATAAATCTGTAATTGGCAACCAAAATCAAATTAAAATATGCACTGAACTTTTTCTTCGTATTGAAGTACTGTATTTAGTGCATTTGCTGTATTGTATTGTGGGGAAAATACATTACATATGCACACTGACTTCAAACAACTGAAGTTTGTCACAAAGACACAGTAATGACGTTACAATTTACAATTTGGTTTTTAACACATAACTATATAAAAGTTTTTGGTAATGAATATTAGTTGTTTGGATAAAATAGATGGAAATTTGACATTGAAACTGAATCCTTCATTACATATAGAATATAGAACAATATTTACATATTTACATACAAATAAAACCAAAAGTTATCGATGAGTACCTTTGCACTTTTTATGAATATCCTCCAAATTTCCAGGATTATTTTCATATTTACTATTTACTACAGGCGGCGGAGGGGGAAATCCTTGAGCTGCAGATCCAGGTCCTGGAGGAGCTGGAGGAGGAACTATTGTAGGATCCACTTCACACTTCGAAACGGTTAATCCCATTTTGTGAGTTGGTGATTTGTGTCAATGCTCTGAGTAGCTAACAGTTAATTTGTAATTTTGAACGTCGAACTATTTCTTGAGAACTATCACTAATACTAACTAGCTAATGACTGGTGACTAATATAATGACTGACAGTTGACAATGATGCTTATCACTACTTACTTATTTTTTTACGCAGTACAATTAGTCAACTGGTTAGGCTTAAGGTTACTTTTTTAACCTTGCTGAATTGCATCTATCACCTTTGACCTACTGCCTACCTATTTATCATTGAATTGACTATTTATTAAATTAAATTTGATATTAGATGTAAATGCTACCCGCTTGTTTGACGCTAGCTTTTAATTAGACATTTGTTTGTCCCACAGACAGTTGACAATTTAATTCACCAGTGACAAAGAACGTCGATTGGCTCATGTGTTAATAAATGACCGGTGCATGGAATTGATCTTTTGGTGTTAAAAAAATGCTAGCACAGTGCTGAGATGAGTAAATTATACAATTAGTTAACACTTGTTTTTTTAATTATATTTATGGGTCAGTTTCTGGCAATATTTTCGATTATGACGTGAAGTTTAAAGTCTAAAAAGACAACTTAATCTTCGATTGTTGTCAACTTGCCGTCTAGAGTTTGCCGTACCAAATCATATTTAAATCTTGGGTTGCATTCCCACCTTCACTATTTCATTCAGCTTTGCGTGTAGGGGGCGCTGCCTTTTCAGATGCGATTCAAGAACTAGGTCATTAAATTAATAAAATGGGTCAATCGCTGTCGCAGCAATCGCATCATCGCAATTTAGCAATTTCGCAATGACTTTAGTGTACTATGTATTTATGTTAGACGTTATTCTGCAAATGCAAATTCATCTCATTGTCAGTTTGGCACAGTAAAATCCAAAAATACAATCCTTTCGTACAGTTTTCAACTTTTATACTGTAAGCATCTCGGGGAATCCCAAGATGAGTTTAAGAGCTGTATACTGAATACTAAACTGAAGTTTTAATTTTTTTAAAGTATAGCATTCATGAAATGATTACAAATGAAATGGTCATTCGGATATCATACCATTTAAATCACTTTTTATGGTTTAAGTGCAGTTTTGGTAGAAAAATTATGTAAATATTTAACAGTAGTTAGACAAGTAGTAAAATAAATTCCTAAAACACTTCAAAAGCAACAACCGCATGATTAACAAAATATTAATATGTACATATTTCAAAGATTTCTTATTCTTATCAAGTTTATTACGTATTAAGCATATTTAGATAGTAGTATAAATAGCTAATAGTTCAGATTGTTCAGTATCATGATCTCAAAGTTTATTTTGAAGAAAAATTGGATATATTATGTGGCAATCCTAACAATAGGTAAAAGTAGCACACTCACTCACTTTCTTAACGAATACCTAAGTCTATGGTTGAATATCACTGTTTAATTAAAGTTTTATTTAAAGTAAAGTAAGCAGTAGCCCTTGTTGTAAGTATGAGTATCCTTGTCCTTATAAAATGAATATCAATAAGAATTGGTTTGAAATCGAAGTACAATATTGTAATTGTAAAAAAAGAATACTTTTGGTGCATGTTATTTATTCAATTTTTTTGCGGAAGCTTTTTCTTTGTTGCTTGCTAACATTGCTTCTAACTCGTCTTTATTGTGTTTATCGCTGCTTCCATTTTTACGTTGACTGGAATCATCTTTGGAAGTAGGTCCTCTAAAAAAGTTTTCACGTAGCTCTGATCTGTCAGTAGAAGTGCTACGACGAGCATTGTCAGCCGTTTTTGCTAGAATTTCTCTCACTTCCTTCATAGGTTTGCTAGACAACTCGTTTGCTGTCAAAGATGATCCTGGAGCAAAAGGATGATTTTCAGAAGATAAAATCCATGATTCTGGAGTCGGGATTTTATGGGCCATGATCTGCTGAATCTCTTTCTGAATTACTTTACAAAAGTCATCCAGGGGCTGCAAACGTTTAACAAATACCCAAAATCACAATACAACCCATGAATGAATTTATATTACGTAGGTACAGGGTACGTAAGCATATAATTAAGGCCAGGCTGTACCTCTAGCAAATACATGTGTTTTCGTACTACACCAGATCAAGGAGAACTCAATTAAAATTTGACCAATCCGAATGAATGAGCCACATAAATTAAGCTTAGATGTCAAGGAGGACATATGATCTTGTCTTTTCTAAATTTCGAAATACAAGTTGTCGAAAAGATTTTTTTAGAAAACAAAATCAGAATAATTTTTGGGGGACAAATCTTTGAAATTAATTATTTTCTAATTCAATTAGAAGTTACTTTGAACATAATCATGTCCTCCAGGACCTTGAAAGCATATCCAGAAAAGATCGTCTTTTCGATTAACCATTATTGAGCTAGGATTGATATCCTGATATGACAAAATTTTGTGTAGGAGTTTACATGGAGGCGCAAGTTAGCTTTTCACAAAGCTAGGGTACAGCCTGCCCTTAATTGCATGCAACATAATTTTAGAAATTACCAAATCGTTATCGTCGTAGCCGAATGGATTTTCTATTTCCCACCCTATTCCCAAAATTCCCAGAAGGGAAAACGAGGCAAGGGTGACAGCGGGTATGGTCCACCAGCCCAGTACTCCAACAAGTTGGTATGGCAGGGCCAGAAGATAAAGCCAAATGGAATGATGAAGATGAACAGAGTAAGCCAATGGAATCGGCGTGCGGAGAATTCTCTCAAATCCCGTCAGACAATCAACTAGAGATGTGAGAGCTGTCATAACACAACAAATTATGTGAGCAAGTTTTTATCCTTTTCCCCAAATGCATAACAAAATTGAATTCTTCGTGTTCGAAGACGAGCACGCAAAAATATTATACATCTATCTACTGTCTGCAGAAGTACATACATGCGAGTTTGAAAGACTAGTGCTACTGGTGCTGTACATGATAGACAGATTTATGTGTAACCTGAGGAAATAGACGTTTTATGTTACATGTAACTACTTTCCGCATGTACAGATACATATATGTCTTAGGTAAAGACAGAGACCCACCTGGTATTTACATCTTGCCGAACTAACTTAAAAACTATTTACTTTGACAATATAGAATTTTTTCAATGATATTGGTTTGCTAAAATAGTACATAATTTATACATTGGGGGAAAAGCTTCATTGAAGAAAACATTTACCGAATTAGTTGAAATTACATATAACTATGCAGTTTATCTGCACAAATTGAAACACAAGTAAAAAGGCAATACAGGTGGGGTGCCCCTGTGCCAAGTAGGTTTTTGAGCCTACAACATTTGCTTAGCATACAGGTGATCCTATGTAAACCCTACAACAATATAATATTATATCTACCTGTAGGAAACATTTGTACAATCGCAATTTCTTAATACACAAAAACAGGATATTTTTAGGTATATGTATTAAGGCACCATTGTGTGAATAAAGTATGAAATAAGATGAGGATTCTACATAAATACGTCATTTTACATCTTGTACATGTCACGACAACTCCATAGATACTCTTTTGCATAATTTCTTCATTGTCAATCATTTGTCAGTAAGTCAGTTCAGTATAAAGTATCACTCACTCTACAACAGTCACATAATAATATCCATTACTGTTTTTGTTACAAAAATCTTTCCAATGCTTATGTATCATGTAAACTGTACTCACATCGCGGTGCGAATAATTTCAATTTCCTCTTTATATTCTCCACCTATGTAACTTAGGCCTCACATAAACTACACTACGAACACTATACATACATAGACAATATACATTGTCAATCATACATACATACGATTCATTTAAGCTCAGATATTCGAGACTCTAGAGTAGCAAAACTGCAAAAAGTGAATTTTGAGCCATTACAATAATACAAAGCTAATTGTGCGATAAAAAGATGTTTCGATTGCTATATGAACATCTAGTTGGAAGTAAAACATACGTATGAGTTACAGACAGGAAAACTATAATGTTATTATGTCTTCCAATAGCTTGTAATAATTTGTTCCATCAAAGTTTTGAAGTTTAACAGGTACCTAACACGAATTAGTGTCGCTTCTATTGTGTATTTTCCTTTGACAACCGAAGGTCATTTCGTGTGTGCGAATATTACCTATATAAGTAGTATTTACTTAATCATTTCTGTATGTACTGTATGTATGAGTGTATTATGTATGTGATGTACAGAAAAAGTGTCAAAGGATGGACCCTAAAGGATAGAGAAGATAAAAAGGGTTATTTGGAAGTACCTTGATTCATTGCAGTGATGGTCGCAGCGTCTGTAAGTTCTCTTATTCGTATACTGTGGATGTATGAAGCAATGTAGTATGATAGCTCAATTGGTATATTTGACGGAGTTACATAATCGTATGCTGTGAAATTGAACTTGTTGGGTTTACTGCAGGTGGAGCCTGAGCGTTTTCTCGTCCCCATTTCCACATCTCTGTCCTTATTTTGAGCCTCCAGAGGTTGATTGGACGAGGGAGTAGAAAATTTTGGAATGTGGCTTATTAATTCCCGGAGCCCTTCTTCATCATAAGAGTATTTCTCCCGCAGATAATTCTTTGTGGCGAATGCAAATGCAACTAACAGATTCATAGCTGTAGATTTTTCCACAATATCTAATGTACTTTCTTCCTTAACATTCACCCAAATGCAACGGGTTAGCGTTCGGATACTTAGGGTCATCTGCGACCAGATGCGTCTTCCTTCCCAGTATCTTTATTAACAATCACAAATTAAAAATTAACATTATAGTTTCTATAATAATCTGATTTAATTATTTTACTAATTAATTTATTGTAGCTTGATTTACCTGTCATAGGCGGTGTTTGTCCGGAAGACCAAAAGAAGTCCAGTGACAACACCCAGGACGGGGATTAGGGTTTGTGGAAAATTCATTTGCAACCCGGGTACAAATAAATGGACTAACACTATTGCAGTTGTGTATATAACAACCAGAACAATCTGATACCATATCCTGAGTATCACCGTTCCCTTCAGACGGAGCATCAGCGGGAGCTTGGACTCCTTCGGCTCCATGTCGTTGTCTGGTTCTTCCGCGAGAGCCATGAGGACACTGGAGCGTTAAACGCTGGCACGAAGATGTTGAATCTTGATTTCTGTGGATTGGAGGAGGGACCTCGTAAATATCGTGAAGGGTACGTTAAATATTCTTCTCTTGAATCACTACACACGAATTCATAAGAAGAATTCAATTCTACAGAATCATCTCTTCCCGAGCTAATGTAGCATACAATAGCATACATAACAATAATCATATAAGCATAATAAGTACATAATAATGCATACCTCCACCTAAACCTCACAGCTATGCCTTGTTAAGTTCAACTTTGTAATAATTGTAATTGCAAAGTAGGTAACAATTGTACACTACATCAAAAGGTACCTATACTAAATAATAAATATGATCTGTCCTGTCCTTTAGTATAGTATAGTATAGCGATAGGGAATTTTAGTTCTTTAATATCCTCATAACAATCATTATTATCATTAGGTTGTTCTACGTAATTCCTCTTGTTACTCAGTCCTGCATAATCTGCTCCACTCCACTGGAGAACACAACGAACGAACGAAGGACAGGAGATGAACAAACAAATTCTTGTTCATGATTTGAATAGCAGAGTCTCCTGAGTCTCTTCTGCACACAATACACTACTTATGTAGTCTTTCGGCCATCCTGTCGGCATG
The DNA here is from genome assembly GCA_034694165.1 of Tomocerus mixtus. Classification (NCBI taxonomy): domain Eukaryota; kingdom Metazoa; phylum Arthropoda; class Collembola; order Entomobryomorpha; family Tomoceridae; genus Tomocerus; species Tomocerus mixtus. The sequence goes on along the minus strand of JAQFYC010000165.1, from coordinate 30,690 downwards.
CATTGTTTCAAAATCCATCTTCTACTCTGCTATGTAATGCCTAATCTGTATGTAAGCTAAGTATCACTAGAATCTAACCTACAGCTACAGCTATGAACTCATAAAAAGTGTACATGTACACAGGTAGTAGCATTAGTATTAGTTAGGTATATTACGTATTGTTAGCTATACTACACTTACTTGTCGAATGATGCTTGCACAGCACAGGCTTAGGTGGTAAAAAAGGTAATATGTACTAGTAAAGTGCAAGGATTGAATTTTGATAGAAAGCATGTATGTAGCAAGTTAACAAAAACTTTAATATTGCATGCAAGGTCATTTAAAACATCTAAAGATGAAAATTATCATAAGGATTAGACAAATGAGCAATTGTTAGTAAACGATCTGTTTTTAGTTATTTAAATTCATTGTCTCTGTCTCCAGCGTGTCCTGAAATGGATTTTAATGTTCACCCAACAGCTAAGGCTAAGGTGATATTATAAATTAAATATTCCATTTTCTTAACATTACTAATTCTTTCTAATTCTTTCTAAATATTTACTGAAACTACATGTAAAACCATGAGGATTCCTAAAAGAGGAATGTGGATTATTTTTAAATGCTAATTACTAGGGATTATACACTAGAAAGTGTAACTGGAGGTTATGTGTGTGAGTGAGTGTGTGTGAACTTTGTATTTTGTAACACTGTAACATTTGGGCTGTAGTATGTAAATATACACTAGTGCATAGTAAAAGTAATTAAGTTTTAAAACAATTATATTTTGCAATTGTACTTAAATAAATACTTACCTCATATGCATATATATTAGGATTATGTATTTTCATGTATCTTTTGACACTTATGGATGGGTGTAGGTAATATATTATAAATTCGTGGAGATCCAGCTCCCACTTGTTTCCAGACACGACACGTCACGATAATTTAATTTGAAGAAGACACGAACTACGAACTAAACTAGTAGCGAAAGCTATTAAAGCTAAAACGAAATGCACAATAAATAGTCTAGTAAGTGTAAGGCACACTATCAATAACATAAATTTTAATGATAGATATTATTATGGCTACTGTTAATAGTTATGTAAAGGTAAACCATAAAAATATTTGCACTCTGTTTATAATTTGCGAATATTTCTAATATTGTATGTAAAATATATTTTGATGTACATTGTAAATTGTAAATCTAAGATCTAAGTATATCACTTTCTCGGAGCTGTTTATTTAAGTTTGTATGTAAATGTATGTAGAGGCTAAAATAAATAACTCTGTACAGATATCCCGTATTCTGTGTATTTGGTGTGAGTGAATGGTATTGACTGAGTGAGCTGAACTTGTCTAGTCTAGCTAAATAATACATTGTGATGCTTTAAGTTTTTGAGTACTGTACTGTACGTAATGTAGAGCAGTACTATGTATATACAAAGAGAATTATAAAGGTACTTTCGCCATAGGGGTAATCAACAAAGCAATGATAGTAAATTTGCATATATATTGTCATAGAAGTTGGATAGAGGCGTATTATAGGAACTGAAGGCTAAATTAAATCACCCTTTCGAAAAAAGGGAGACTGGTATACCTATGTAAAGGGGAGGAGTCTCTTCAGATATCTTGGGCTCACGCACCTTCCGAAACCTTCATGTACTTACGCCTGTGATCGAGCTACACATGAACTTGGACTCTTTTTGTTTACATAATCTTAATCTTAAGTAATTGAAATCTTAAGTTACTTAGGTACTCAGTCGCTACTACTCTAGTTAGTTTCATTGTCAAAAATAATCTGCTTGTTAAAATCCTGTACAAACTATTCTTGCGAATCTTTGGGTCTAACCGGTCTAAGCTTCAGGTTTAATTTTAGTTTAGCAGCTTTCTAGCATTAACATTAACATTAACATACGGAGGATGAATCTGATGAATTAAGTTTGAGCTCTTGTACTTTAGTTAAAGTAGTATGGTAGGTAAGTAGGTGTATTGTGCTCAGCAGTACATACAAATACATACAAATACATACAATGTACTCTGTGGATCATTGTCAGGCTATAAATAGATCTGCATTGCTTTAGTACGTATGATGTACTTTTATTGGCCATGGATTGGAGATGTCTTGTCTTCTGTTGTGTTTCTGTTGCGAATATTGTGCACGATGGCACATTTGCTAATCTTATAAAATTATATACATACATACTTAATATATCTGTACTACATACTACATACATATAGGTATTAGTCAACTCAAGTCTTAACTCTGCTATGTGTATCTGTATCTGCTATTTACCTTGTATTTAATAAGAATTTTTAATGTAGTACGCTGTACTAATCCTAATGGTACCTGGCATGGCACTTTCTAATGTTAAAATGACAGGCAATGTCAACCCACTGTACACTGTATGTATAATTAATCCGGAAACTGCAAGTATTATGAAGACATCCCTATTTGGTGATACACCCATTAACCATTTTGGGTAGGAGATCTTTCATGATTAGCAAAACTCACGACTAAACTATGGAGGCAATAAATTATAGTGAATCTCATTTATAATTCAAGAATTTCCCATTAGTGAGCTATATTGCAGTTTTATTGATGAGATGTGTCATCGCTAATGCTAATATGCACAATAATTCATAGGTCTATGCATGTACATATAAGTTATACAGTTTTTCTAGCTACTTACTGCACATAGGAATAGATTTGAGCAGACATTCTACCTGTATATGTACATAAGTACTATTAACAATAAGTGAGATGTGCCAATACAGTATGTATGTACAGCATCTAAATTTTCTAAAGAGTTCTTTTGGTGGCTTAAGAAGTTAATTAGATTGAAGTGGCCATCTGGATGCGGCTTGGTAAAGTAAACAGTTAAAGGTAGAAAGAGATGAATATATTACACAATGCTATAAATTAAAATGAAATAAATACAGATAGTACATAAGTAGAAACACCTTCCTTCGTCGTCGCGTTTAAGTATCCTACTCCATATTTATATAGGAGTTATATTGCTTTTTACATAACGAGGAAGACAAGGCATTAAATAAACAGAAGGCAAATGGTAAGCAATTGCATAATGTATTATCATCTTGTTGCCACAAAAATGTTCAATTTGGCAGATTATGCAAACATAAATTCATAATATAAGTTCCTTATCGTGTATTATGATAATTTGTACAAAAAATAATGTCTATGAAGACAGGATCTGAGTTTTATTGTATTATAAGTATCTCCTGAATTCTGAATACAATAAAAACACCTTCATGGTTTGACTTGAAAGAAGTTAAAAAACGTAACAACAACAACCATAACCATTATTTGTAGTAGTAGTGGAAGATAGAGCTAGAGCTGAGAGAGAGTTCAGCTCATCGTACATAAGTGTGTGTAATATTTTATTTTATTAGAAAGTCTCCCCATGAATATTAATATACTATACTTACATAGAGTATCATTTGTACAGCATAAAATGGTTTGGATTACATTCTGGCACTCTTTCATTTTTCATTTACCATTTCCGAAATGCGTGGAAGTCATTCTTCTATGCAACTTTTATAAAATTAGATTTTCGAGTAGTGTTAACTTCACTACTTGTCTCCGACTGTTCCAGTATTTCATCTCAGGATTAGGATGAGATTTAAAATATCTAAAGGAGTACAGTGTACAGTGCATGTAATACGTAAGCATCGTCACCTAAGCCTCAGTCACACTTATACATTACTATATGTACTGAGTACCGGTCAGGAAAGCCAAGACGAATCAGCAATTATTTTTTAGATTACATTTACGATTTACTATTCTCACTCTTTGGGAATTCTCCGAAGGATAAATTCGTTCATGGGCGGTTTATAAATAAGTACATTATGTAATTACAATGTTAAAATGCACAAGTGTAGCATCTGAATTCTACATAATAATAATTAAGTAATCTCACTCACTACAGAAGTACAGATTACAGATTGCATGATGAATTCTGCATTTTTCTGGATGATTATAATTGTGAGAGTGTGAGTTGAATGAATTTTTTAATTTCTCTGGAAAGGTGCCCTGCAATAAATGATGTATGCACATACTCTAATGTAATAATTGTAGATACACACGAATGAACCACCAAATACTGCATGTACATATACAATATGCTTGCATTTTAATATCTCTATTACGTACTATGTAACATAATATTATGTACCTGGTACTTTATTACATAAGCAAACATTTAGTAAGTAAAAGAATCCTTTTACTTTCGATTGTCTACCTGCTAACTGATTACAAACAGCTATACGTCACGTTTAATGCACCTGATAGTCAACATTTTCACTTTAATAAGCACTATTGTCGTGTATACATACAATATCTGCTTGTACACGGTAGCTACTGCTTTGTATAACATTTTTAAGAAATACATAGCTACAGCCTTTATAATGAACAATACAGCTAAAATGATCAACCTCCCTGCATAGATATGTATATATGCATGAATTACAAATTGATATTCTCAAACGAATCTGCTTTACTATTACTACTTAATTGCAATTAAGTAGGTACCCCGTATTGTAGTACAACGACTCAAAGGCTCCTAGTCATTTGTGTTCTATGTTGATTGCATTTATTTTATTTTTCTATGAAATATTGTGCAGGACAGCTAACAGTTGTGAATTGGAATTTGTTAGTTAATGTTGCAGTTAAATATGTGAAGATTTGTCAAACTTGTGTTGTGTATTAGACAGATCACTCTGCTCATCAGCTCACTATTAAATTAATATTCAATCCCACCAACATAAAATGGTAATTATCTTGAATCTATTAATTTTTTTACTTGAAACTATACATTTATCACATACTAAACCATACAGATAGCAAATTCATTTCATGTTCATCTTTTCATGTACAAGTAAATATTATTTAATAACAATTACTGTATTTACCTATTTGAATCATTTAGGATCCCAAATCATGGAGGTCTTCTATTTTATTAATAACATTTTGTGGAATGATAATGAAGGCCAAACAAGACCCGATCGTGTACAGGGAGAGGAGTCTGAAATTTATCCCAAATACAGCTAGGACTGTACCTTTACCAGTGATACAGCCACAACCTATGAAAAGAAACGTAAATGAAGGTGAGCAGCAAGAATTACAGAGAGTAGATCCCTGGATAACAAAAAGTATTTCTTTGAGCTCAAGTACAACTTCTGCAGATCTTCCCCAGAATGAAATTACTCCTCCAGGAGTAGCAATAGCAGTTGTAAAGCAAGATATTCCAGAAACTGAAGAAACAACAGAAAAGCCAGAAGAAAATATAGAAAAACTTGAAGAAAAACCAGCAATACCAGTAATTACTACAGTAGCAAAGACAGGAACAGCAATTACCATAAAATCATTACAACTTGGCCAGAGTTGTGATCCACGTGGAGAAGTCTCTGTGTGTTCCCCTGAAAACTCTACTTGTATGAAATTGGCAGAGACTAGCGATATTTTTATTTGCGACTGTAAAGCAGGCTTCGAAGCAGATTCGCTTGCATCTTGTGTTCCCACCGTCCGTAGTGAAGGAAGTCCTTGCAATTACAGAAAAGAGGAATGTGATCAAAGCTCCACGTTTCTAGCTTGCATAAATTCCAGATGCATTTGCGAAAAGTCAGATATCTACAATTTCCAAACAAAAAAATGTGACGCAAAAGTAGGTGGAACTTGTTTTGGGGAAAAAACGTGCATAACTAATGCCCACTGCTCAAAATTATCATACTCGGACTTTACCACCAGTCCTGTAGGAGTCTGCCATTGTAAACAGGGGTTTGTGGAAAGTGAAAATTCAATGTGCTTGCGAGCTTATGGAAGGACTTGTTCCAGGAACGAAGAGTGTGATCATGTAAATCTCGTTTGTAGGGAAGGATTCTGCAATTGTAAAGATTCGTTGCAAAAATATGATTTCAAGAGCAAATCATGCCGTTCGGTTGTCGGGGCTGAATGTTCAGGGGAAGAAGGGGATAGTTCCTGTGTGGAGGGTGCTTATTGCAAAATTACTAATAGAAAAATGCCTGGACGTTGTTATTGCTTAAGTAATTTGAAACAGTCTGAATACAGAACGTGTGTGTCTTCTTATTTTTGATTTTATGTTATACATAAATGAAGTTAAGTTTGGTTAAGTAATGAAATAAACAAACAAAAAAGCATAAAATTCAATTTGTCCCATATTTCTATGTTTATTAATTTTTTAAAGCTTGCATTTACATTACGATTGTCAATTCAGATATGAATAAGTCCAATAGATCTATTTATTTAATTATTTTTTATAAAGCCCATAGTCCTAAGTCCTAATAAGATCTAGCATTAAAATTATGAAGATATTTTTACATTAAAAGTTAAGTTACTGCTTTTGTTTTGGTTTACAGCTTTAAACAGGTCAAAATAGATAGAAAAATGTCATTAAAAGTTAAATTAAAAGACTAAAAGACCTAACACGTTTCGAAAATGTTCTTAAAGCCAAACGGACACTTCTTCTAATGGTTTTCTCTTGAGGTCTGGGACTACAGCATCGTCTGCAGGATATCCGACAGGTAGAAGAATCATTAATTTCTCATTAGCAGGTCGACCCAGCAATGCCCTTAGAGCTGGCCCACAGTTCAATGGTGTGCTTGTCAATGTCACTAAACCGGCTTTCTGTAAACATTTACACAATATTTTGTTAATTATTTCACATTCATTATTATGCATGTAATCAATATTTATAAATAAGTAATAAATAATAAATAAAAGTTTGTAAAAATGTGTGAATTTATATAAGATCATGTTAGAATATAAAAAGATAAAACTTTTTTAAGAACTATTTCTGCATGTTGCGTTTGTTACATGAATCATGAATAAATTTATGTTATGTGGTTGGGGGAGGGACAGTTTTTGAAAAATTTGGGCGTACATACGAAAGTACACATAAATGATTACATGGATTCTTAGCCCAGCGGACATGTTAGACGCGCTGCTTTAGATCCGCACAGACCTTAGAGCCCCATATTACTCCTTTGCTAACACTCGAACACGGCCGTGCACATTATAGAAAGGTATTGTGGTTGGGGTAAGCGGATTAACTAAAATTAACTTTTAGCTAGGGCCTTCGTGACTTGGTACCCTTACTTAGTAACATATATAGGTACCTAGAACACGTATTTGGTGCAGCGGTAGGTTTACCACGTAAATATGTGCGGCTCAAATGTCCGTGCGGATCTAAAGCAGTGAGGCTCTAATGTCCGCTGGGCTAAGACTCCCGGTCACCTACTAAAACCATTAATTACAAGGGCTGTCCAGTATTTTACTTTTGTGCATAATATTAAGACATCTGGATATACAGATAGATTATTGTTGCATAAGAAAATGTATTTTACGTATTGATATCTCAATAAGCTTTTTATATTTATTAAGATCATGACATAGACATACTTCTGCCTGCAGATCTCCAATATTAACTTATAGAACAATACTATATGTACTATTGAAGAATCAGAAAAACCATAATATTCTCTGTGTAATTACAGTTACTAAAATTACGCATTCGACATAAATGCCTCAATCCATATTAATATCTGCCCCAAGCCCTATGTAGATATTAGATATAGATACCTAAAACGAATACGTATACATAGTAGTTAAGAATCTTACTTGAATTGCAGCAAGTAAAATTCCAGCAGAAATGGCAACACTAATTTCATTGTAGTAATGATTTTTCTTAGTTCCATCTGGATTGAACCCGTAAGCCTGTTTGAATACCAGAATGAGATAGGGAGCAGTCGTCAAATATTCCTTGACCCAGTTTGTTTTCAGGGGTTGGAGATCAGTTGTCCATTGATTACCTATTTTCATATGTGGGAAGAAAATAATTCGCATTTAACGTTAACTCACAATACATTAAGGCATTTTGACAATAACATAAGTAATCAGATTAATAAAGTCCCTAAAAACATAAACATGCAGTTGTGTAATAAATTAGGTCTTGAATATATTTTTATCGTTATTTATAGACATGTTGCTTACATATACCAAATATCTATCTACACAGTTGATAAATAAAAACAGAAAAATACTGGAAAGAACTGGAAAATGTTAATAATAGAATTACTCATTTAAACAAAGAGGATTATCATACATGATCGTCAAAGAGTGGATATCTGCATTGTATGTGAAAAACTATTTACATCAGCTAACTAATTTTGTATTCCTATGTATACTAAGCAAGTTATTTAAAAATGATTACTATGCTAAACACTCAATAATATCTAAATTGAGGTTTTTAAATATGGATATTGCAAAACAATATAAAATACTGTTTAAAATAACGCTCGCTACATATGCATTTTCATGTTGTTACTGATATTTTAAGGTTAATAAACATAAAGTGTAGATTTTTCATAAGCTTAAGCTTTGGGCTTTGATTTTTAGAGTATCCGTGAATTAGCTTACTATGTGGATTTATAAATGGCCCTGCTATGTATTTTTTAATTTGTATATTTTTTTTAAGTTTGCATAACAGACGGTTGTTTAAAAATGGAGAAATCCATAATCCATATATCCATACTGAACTGACAATGCACACTACTGAACTATCTTGAACTGTTGACAAGCCAGACAGAATTATCTGTTAAACAAGGAAAAGAAGAAGATAAAGATGGCCAAAGACGCTTACCCATGCGCTTGTTGTAGTTAATTTCTTCTTCGTCTTCAATAATGTTCCTCACAGACTGTTTAAGATCAGCATCGCTAACGACGACAAATGTCCAAGGTTCGGTATGTGCACCACTGGGAGCAGTAGCTATAAAATAAACACATTTATATACACACACTACATTCATAAAAGGTCCTTTCATTCAAAAATCTCTACACAAACGAATAGTGTAACTGTAAATGTAGGATGCGATAATACTTATTAATATAATTGGGATTAGTGATTTAATTTAATTAAGATCAGACACATAAATGTATGAAATACTTAAGTCTGAAAATATTATTGGACAATTTCCTGAAAATATGCAGACATATATAAGAAGTAAAACTGCTTATGCAGCTAGAATGCATACCGGCGGTGCGTACGATATTTTCGATAACTTCCTTAGGAACTGGTTTAGTGCTGTAATAACGAAGAGTCCTCCTATTGTTCATATCGTCATAGAATTCAGCAGAACGGCTAATCATTTCTTGTTCGCTGTATTGTTTATAAGTTGTCAGTGGGACATGGGCCAAATCTTCAGGTAAAGCGCTAGTAATTAAACTGCTTCCATCGTCCTCAATTTCGTCTTCATCTTTAATCTCTGCCTCTGTAATTAAATATAAAATGTTCTCACAATTTATGGATATGCACCTGCTTATCTCCGAATAGCTGCCTATACATTATTAGATCAAAATATCGTATTTATATCTATATGTATACTTATCAATTATTTTTTTAAAATTCTCAACAATGAATGCCTACCCGGAATAAAAATCATAATAAAAAATGTCGGGTTTTTGTACTTACGTATATCGGGGCTAACGTATTTCTTTTTCTCTTGTTGTGGAACAGTTGGACTCGGATTTACTTTTCCACTGTCTGGGTCCTTTAATTTCATGAAATACAAAGCAGTCACGTAAACTATAGCTAGAGCCGCAAATTGTGGCCAGTAATTGTACAAAAACGGAGCGTAGGTCTCTAAAGACATTTTTATTAATTTGTCGTGAGAAATGAACAGGCAGGAATATAATTTTACTTATTTAGGACCAAGACTGAAGACACAAACGAAAGAAGTGGAGTCTTGAGTTTAAAAAAGGCAACTAACAAATTCAAGACAGGGACAGTTAGTTTTTCTTAGAGAGAGGCTGTCAGTCAATCAAGATAAATATACATGTCCATATGACATTGGCCGCAATAAGCAATAACTTACACAAGCTATCTATGAAATGGAAATATAAATGTGTACATAATTACAAACGTTAAATAAGTAAATGTAGCGTAGGGTCACTGATTTATAAAAATGTGTACACATCCATAAACATATTATGTATATTTAGACATATACTACTATGCATGTATCTAAAGAGCAACTACACGTACAGATATTCTAAGACAGTTTTTAATGTCCTGTATAAATCCTTATTGCGTCGGTCGTTTCATATTTTCGGTCAACATCTCCTTGATACAGACCATTAGTCATTATTGGCTCCCAATACGTATATCATTGTGCTATACTTGACGTTGGTTATTTTTACTATCATATCAGACAATGACTACAAAATAACGGAACATTAACCAATAACTTATTTGGTACACTAGTAATGTCTTACAATACATAAGTATACAAACTATATGTAAATATCTATGCAAAATCGAAGGCTGTAACGTATTTATCGAATTAATCCTCTTACAATGAGCATTATCATATTCAAATACCTACCTGAATACTACACACAATACAAATGGAATCTTCTAATGTTCGAATATCGAATTAGTTCATCACAAGATGTGTCCATCTGATATAAACTGTTTGTATGTCCTTATAGGTATAAGTATAAAGTAGTGTGGGCATGGTTTCTTTTAAAAATCCCTTATGCTAAACAGCTATAGCTATCTCCAAAGCAAAATCGTAAATCAGTGAACCAGTTATTGACAGAGCAGATGAGATAGAATACCATATTGACTATATTTTGTGTGTGCGTGTATGCGTTGGCAAGTGCCTACTTAATATAGTATTGTAGTCCCATCTGAATGTATATCCACATATACATACTAAATAGTACACTGTAAATTAATCTAATATTTTGCATTATAGCTTGACATTTCAGTTGTTTCGGTTATTCTGTAATCTGTAAGAAATTATTAATTCCCATTCGCTCAACAGCTATTGTCAATTTGACTAATACGGTATTTTTAAATACAGAAAGATTATAAATATACCTTAATGACTATTATAATATAGAATACACAATATGGTAACCTATTTAATTAGCATACGTCACAGGATAAAAGGAAAGGCAGCTTTTTAGCATTTTCATTATCAGTAGGTAGTCCAAGTTCATGTACATGTAGTACAAGCTGTTTCATATTGCATTACGTACATCAAATTCTTCAGAATTTTCACAATATACTTTGCGAAAGAAAAGCTGCTTCTATATGGAGGGCTAAATGATTGTAACGATCTCCATTTCTCCAGCAGAAAATTGACATTCTGTATAGACATGACATATGTAGAGGTTACACAAGTGTGCTATAAATAATGTCACATCTACTATTTGCAGACTAATGAGTGAGTTCCAATTAATTCATAAAATTAGAGTTTGCATTTACGTACCCAGTTAATTGAGCAAGAGAAAATTTACCAATCTCTATCGGAAATAACTCAATATTAGTTCACTCTTTAAGGAAATAGTTAGCAAAAACTAATAACGTTGTGCTAAATTATTTTGCAATGGAAATATTTGTAGATTGGAGAATAAAAATAATCTTCCTGCAATGCATTATGAATTATGAAAACGCCGTAATTGATAAAAGAATACCAAATTATTTTCATTAAAGCCAGTCATTTAGGTCGCAAAATAAAATGATAATACTGCTCATCTGTATCTTTAACAGAATTAGAGAGAATAAATTCAATAGTAATAGTAGTTACATAATTCTTCCAGCCGAATAAATTAGTATTAATTAGTAGATATGCTTAATGTTCGAATTTATGTACATAACTAGTACATTCATTATTTATACTAATCTGCCTGTAATGGCAATGGTGGGATTTGAAATTCATAATTTATTATAGTTTGGATTATAGTAGTTAGTTGATTAGCTGCGTGCTAATTTGATTATATAAAATATCAAAGCTAGAGCTGCATCTTAAGATCTGTAATATAAATATACGATGTACAAGTGTACAGCCACTGCGTAGCCTTCTTTCGTCTCAAAATCTCAATCCCAGTTTGTTGGCTCATTGCACTGGAATCTGTTCTTCCCTTTGCAATGCACAGTTTTGTGAGTTAGTGTTGAGTATATTTCGAATGCGATCTTGCCATCTCTTTCTAAAGAAATGAACTGTGATGTGGAAGCAACAGGTGTCGTAGGATAAGTAGAAATAGTCATATTGGCTCACATGAGATTTCGCTATTCATTCTCATGCAAATATCTTTTATGTGTTTTATATGCATGTGAGTTTATGTAGTATACAGATACAGTTTAATAAAGTCGAGTCGAGTCGTTGGAATGAGTGAGTGAACAGACAGGACCTATATGCCGACCCGTGTTACAATAGCTACCTACTTACTCAGAAATTTCCTCTCATTGCCAATAACAATACACAGTCACAAAAACATTTAGTGCAAAAAGCAGAGTGGGAAGTGGCTTTAGATCAGCAGGCGCTAATCTCAAGACAAGCTTAATCTCCGTTCTCACTCAGCATACATAACTCACTTTATTCTCGGGATTTCCTACACGTTTATTATATACAAATACAATATATAAAAATATCTAGCTTTCTAGCATCTAGTACAATAATTCCATTGTATTACGCATACACACTGGCACATACTTCTTCCTCAGCCAAGCCAGGGACAGGGAAACACCGCCTATTACATAACACAAGACCTACATACGAATTATCATAGAAATACAGCCATAAAATACTTTTACTATTTAGCATACTTATACTTACACTTATAAATATACTTCTTGTTGACATAAACACATATACTTACTACTGTACTGTGTATATACTTACATACATATGGTATTATGTAATAGCTGCTGTTTATAGTTGTAGTAAATAGTAGTAAATTGAAAATACTATTTGTTTTCGTATTTTTCTACTACACTACATAGTACATAGTACATACATTCATACATATAAAATCTATATCTCTGTTACTATACAGAGGTGTCTCCTTACATAATAAATATTTATTAGTTGTAAAAATCTCTAAAGCACACTTTTATTACCCGAACCACAAATGAGAAAGAGCTTGTCAGATTGTATAATTGTGAACATTAAATACAATTAAAAGGTATCGTGTTACATTACATTAGAAGTAGTAGCACCATTTGTAGTACTTAATATGCAGTATTTGTATAGGGAAAGACAATTAGAGATCTTTATTGCTACTAAAGTAGCTTAAACACTTCGTATAAATATTTATAAGCTATTTAGTATACATGCTAATTGGAAATCATCTCAATATTTAATATCATAATGCCTCTAGCTCTGTAGGTAGGCGATTAGGGCGATACAGGATAACATAAGTAGGTAATATGTAAAAGTAAACGTTCAAAAAAATTTGCATTACGTAACGTTCCTAAAGCCTTATCTCTGCAACAGCTCTACACACTTAGAAATTGTGTATATGTTCATGTAGTGCAATACACATACATCAGATGATACATCAGATTTGGGTTTAGTTATTTCTAGACTCTACTACTATATACAACTGGTTACATAACATTACATAGCCATCCACCAATCCTGTGTGCAAGTTTTCAAGGTGCTTCCTCAACATTCAAACTTACACAAGTGAAGAGATATACAGAATACAGATAGTCATCCTATTCAGAGATGTATTACTGATTTTTATTGGTATTACATGCTAATCTATTAACTATTGCAAAGATACAGTTTATTTTATGGAGATTACATAAATATTATAATATTTACATATCACTGACATAATCAAGACAATTCTAAAGCATACACAAAGATAAATTAATTATTAAAATACATAATAAGTTCAACACAACAGAGACATATTTGTATTGACAAAGTGGCAATGCCAATATACCATTAAAACATGTAGAATCTGAAATTATTGCAAAGATTCAGTACACAACGGAGTCATTTTACTTAAAATCTGTATGGACAATACTGATAAATTGTAAAAAAGAGTTTATTCTTAAAAAGACAATTTTATTCTGTGACAAAACGTAGCAGTGTAGGCCGGTAGCAGATTTTCATAGACTATAATATAGCAACATATCTGTCTTAGGACAATACACAACTAATGTAATTTCTGTATCGGACTATAATTTCGGTAAGTGTCTATTCTTTAGATCTTGACTTTGATAATTAAAGACTGACCTTAACTGACAGTTCGGTACTAATAACTCTTAAGTGATAAATGTCATGCAATAATCGCTTAAAACCATAATAAAGTTTACCTTGTACTGCATGAGCACTCATGATTAATTATATCAACCTGTTCGCTTAATTAGTCCGATAACTCTTACAGCTGTCACTCTAGATAGTATGCAAAATCTGAAAAAAGCTCATGCATGTATGGTATACTTAGCATAATACAAAGTGCATGTTCTTACAGCTGTCACTCTAGATAGTATGCAAAATCTGAAAAAAGCTCATGCATGTATGGTATACTTAGCATAATACAAAGTGCATGTATAAATATATACCTATACATTATCATAATAGTAATGCTGTTAATACAAATACCGTTCCAACAGACGCGTATTCTTAAGGTGCTGTTGCTGGCTACGGATATAGGGAATTGGTCTTCTTTAACCTAACGTAACCTAACTTAGCTATACAAGTAATAAGTGCATCCCCTTAATTGTGGACTAATTAAAGTAAGCTGTTGTATGTACAATACTAATTATAATTACCACTGCATCAAATATTTCCCTTAAAGCACAACCTTGAGTGAATGCTGAATTATGTATGTATGCTTAAATAATATAATCTTTACATAAAACGTCCTAAGATGTGTAATGCTGAAAAAAATTGGGGATTATTATATGAAAGAAACGACTTGTAAAAATATGTAGGTATTATCTTAATTGAATTCGTAGGTCCATTGATAGCCATGATATCCATAGCCGAAGAAAAACTTACATGTAAGTAAATTATCATATAAGTTGGGTTGGCCTATTTGCAATCTAAAACAAAGTTGGATTGACACTTTATCATACGTATATTATATAGGTGCCATTATTGAAAGATTATCGTTTATCGATTTTTTGCAACCGCAAATACCTTCCCTGTAGAGTATAATTGCTGAACCTATTTGCATAAAATATGTATAATGCATAATGTAATACATAGCATTTATTCTAAATTAGTCACATAAAAGTTCACCAGAAAGATATTTAAATACTTAGTAGCTTTTCGCATACAGATACTTAACAACAGATTTCTATTATAAATGACTGCAAAATAATAGTATAAGTAATAAAGTATATTTCAAGTTTTAGCGAATTTATTTTGCAGCAAATAAAAATGAAACTTTATTTACTTGTTTGCAAAATTCATAGTAAAAATACTATTCAGTGACTCCCGGATTAATAAATGCAGAGGCTTTGAAAGACAATTGCAATGTATGGAATTCAAACGCAAGTTCTTATTTATTATATACACTACGTGTATGAAGTATGTAGAATATATCCCCTGTATTAGTTAGCTACTTATCGCTAGCAGTTAGTATATTAATTGTTTATTCATTACTAAAATCTCAAACTAAGACTTAAGGTCCTATAGGCACTTCCTTTATTGCATTTAAATCAAAGGTCGAAGGATTTGATCTAGCGGAACGCAGATCACCCAAAGTCTTTAAGAACGTCAAGTGATACCCTGCGGAAGGGCTTGTTGGAATGGAATTATAATTATTTCAGTGAATCAAAGTATCTTGTGGTCAGCGGTGATTTCATTCTTCCGGTTGCGTACGTACGGTCAACGGTTTACTCATTTCCTGCACAAAATAATTACAGGCAGAAAAATTGCCAATGCAATTGTATTTTTGGTATACGAGTATACGTAGTAGTCCAGTTTCCACTATAAAGTATAAAGTATAAGATTCAAAGATCTGCTAACTACTGTGCTAATAAACCCGGTAATTAACTACTAAAATACATTTATTGTTTATATCTTGCGATTGCAATAGTTCATTAGCAAATTTTTTTAGCTGTTTGTCGATTTTGTGTAAATATATTTACTTTACTTACTTACACACTTACATCAAGTTCTTAAAACATGCATTTGAAATTGCAAAATAATTTAAGCGAAAAGTGGGCCAACTATTAATTTAGTGGGTTAAATAGAAATCTGAGCTTTTTAAAAACTTTCCTGCAGTTGCAGTGTGTTTTTATCCGGATTGCTTAATTCACAATTAAGACTCAAGCAACCCGAAACATTTAAAAATACACTCCTTACATACTATTACATATTATTACACGAAAAAATTTGTCTTGTCCTTTCAAAAGCCAACACCTTACCGTAGCTTTGAGTTGGAATTAGATTGAAAAGTATTATTTAATATTATAGTCTATATCGGTTTATCATTTATTTATCCACTAAGTAATTGTAGTCATTATATAATATTGAATGTAGCAGCGTGTTATTGTCAAAAACGGAGGTAAACAGTATTAACAGCTGTGTACATAAAAGCAAAACCAACTTGACTATAACAATTGGCAAATTGGCACATTTTAGACATTAAATGAGTTTTATTAAAATTTTATGTAGGCCTTAGATATCGTGAACTCGACTGACGGAGGCTGAGGTGAGAGGTGCGGAAGCGGATTCTGCGAATGTAAAGCAGCATAGTCTTCCATCTCGTTGAATATTTTACAACAGAGAAAACAATTAAGGTAAGTTATATTTAATGAATTAGTTTTGTTCCTAGTTTGTCTTTTTTCTTTGTGTGGAATACATACAATTGTACAACAATCCTTACATGCAATAAAACTTAACCTCAACTCAAGTATCCAAATCTTAATTGTTGTAGCCACATTATAGAATAAGTATTTTAAAAAATTATTTTTTGCTGCAATTTGAAATACAATGGCTTGAGTTGGGTTTGGAGTATAGGGTACCTAATAAATCTGTACACTTTTAGTAGTATTTACGGAAAATATCAGCATTTTCCAATCCAAATGCTTTATTCGATTTGCCTAATAGTATGGCATAGTATGCCCTTTATAATATTATGCAAGTTAACAATAGTTAATTAAAACATCCATACAAATAAAAAGTTCAAGGTAATTATTATGTAAGACAAAGACATGAATACTAAAACCTCAATTATTCTTGCAGATAAGAAATAAAAATGGAGAAAACAAAAACGTCCAGGAAAAGGAAAACTGTTCCCGTACCGATGCTTCCTCCAATAATAACCAAAAGGGATCCTAAAACAATCACAATAGAATCTTCGGATGATGAAAGCGAAGATTCCGAATTGATTACTCATGTCCTCACAAACGGTAAGTAAGAATTTACTCACTTGTTGCAGGATATTAATTACACGTTTTTAGCTTAATAAATCTTAAATGTTGCTTATCTGCAATAATGCAACTAGATATATAGATTTCATAGAGAAAGTGATAGGATGAATTCATTTTCCAAAAATCCGACTTTTGTAGATGGTTTATTTTATCTAAATTAAAATCAAAGATTGAAATATTTGCTTGACAATTTTTTGGAGCATATCTTGCTCTCTAATATCTAATTTAGCATGCAAAATAATTAATGTTATTCTAAATTATAGCATAATAAGCATAGCAAACCTTTGGATTAAAAGAATCGAATTTTATAGGAAGGAAACATGCAAGTGTAGTAAATAGTAAAATCATATTGTCTATGTAGAACATAGCTGATCACATTCGTAGTTGTTCTTATTTGATATTCTATGAAATGGGGAGAATGGAAAAGGTGCTCGATAAGTACGGTGGAAGGTGTGGTTTGTCGTTTGTCGTTAATTAGCGTACATAAAAGGTAATCAAAAATCTCTCATATAAATTGAGTCTCGGTAATATTCAGAATTTCTGAAGTCAATTTTTGGAATGCGTTTAACAACTTGACTACACAAAATGAGTTTTTAATTGCTCGTTAAACCTGTAACCCAGTCTAAGTCTTAAATGCTAACATTTAACACGGTATTACTATAAGTTGCCGAATATATTGCCAAAAAGAGTCACAAGAGATCTGCCCGTAACACACCCACATTTGTAGCCAATAATATTCTTCCTGCTTTAACAACACAGTTACATATTCATATTACATACTGTGGAGTGTATCGATATATCATGTAAGTAAAACCATGCATTAAATCTTTTATTTAGATGTAAATCTGCATGCCTATAATATCTATAATTCATCTGTACAATACAAGCAAATGATACTGTATAGTTACATAACGATAGCAAATAGTTAATTAACTAGCTAATTTAGTAAGGGATAGATGGAGATAATGGAAATATTTTAGCTCGTGTGTAGATTGGAGTTTCACATCACAATTAAAGTGAACATTGAAGTGCTTTGCTCTTGCTTACATTATTTCAATGCAAGGCAATCCTCCAAAGCAAAGGGGTTTGAGAATTATATTGCATTTGTAGCTAGTACATAGGAAAATTGCACAGTTTGCCAGATAACTGTCTTGTTTATACGTATATATAGATATGGAATGCATGTGCAGAAAGAGAATAATAGTTAAACTGTAGGTACTGTACTATATGGACTGTATACGAAATAAGAAGAGTATAGTCTTCTCGTACTTGGTTGAATAGTGTTAGTATGTATGTCTGTGTGAATATTACAGTTTGAATACACGGGAGAGATGCTTAGTTCACTAAAGTTTGTTCCTTCCCTTTTTCTGTACACAACTTTGCTTATAGTTGAGACTTACTTACATACTACACGTATCTGTAGTAGTAAATGTTAGCATGTTGAGGATACGGTTTGCTGGTTTGGTTAGGAAGTTTAGTGTAGGTAAGTATGTGTACGTACGTATTTGTGTTGGAGTGAGAGACCTCGTGCTTCAACTCAGCTGTGGGTCGGTGTGGTGTGCCATTCCGACTTTCCTTTCCCCACACGGTCTCAGAAATTGTCAGACTGTTGAACTATCAACATCTATACCGAAGCTGTGCAGAAACTCTATCTTCATGTGCTCTTGTACATAACTGTTGTTTAACTCCCAGTTCATGTTCATAGCTACAAATACATTTGGCATTTCACTTCAAGTAACTAAAGCATTTTGGAAAAGTTTTGTGAATGTGAATGTGAGACGCACAGTTTCTCTCAAAAATAAAAGTGAGATTAGTTTCCCTAATAAAATAATCTTTAGAAATCTCGTGGAGTGTGTACTGTGTACTTACCTGGACTTAGTAAAAAGTACTAGGAAGTAAAGAAACAGTCACAAAAGTATTTTGTCATCCTAAAGTTATATCGGCAACTGTCACTGTTTAAGAATATTTGTGAATTGGTACATACAGTGTGACTTGCAGTTTGGAAATACATAAAAGTTTGACATATTGTGCCTGTGTACATAAAGTTACACGAAATTCTTAATGTATATGTACTCCATGTATTATCCCAGTTGTGGATGTTTTTAAAATGATGAGGTCTTCATTGTGTCTTTGTCATTGTCCATTTTGCAGAAGAATGTTCTTTGAAGCTGGATAATACTGGATTGTTCTAGCTATTTAACTGAATAAATATATCTGTTTACACATAATATAACTGTACTGTATAATAATCTCATTCTTACTGAATAAATCCTCGTGAGTTATATCATTGTACTTATACCTACAACCTACAACCTACGTTATAGAAAGATCCACTTATCATTGCTTTTCAGTGTTACTTTAGTAAATAACGCGTAATAGAAGTACACAAATGAAAACAAAGTCGAATCATAACATAACACGTACGTAACTGCAAAAACGCAATAAAAGAATAGAGAAAGTATATTCATCGTAAATACAACATAACACAAGTAGCAAATAGAAGGACCGTTCTATGCAGACACATAAATACTACATAATATCTGTACTATATAGAAAGGATTGAATTAGAACTCAAAAAGCAAAGGTTAAGTTTATCAGCTAACTGAGGAAACAAAGTTTGAAACAGAATTCATGAATTGGAAAGTTTTGTTTGAAAATCAAGTGTGGAAATAACTGTGGTCAGGGCGGTGTGACCTCAATTTCAATTGTTCTACCATTCTACCATAATATACTCTAAATCCACTTCTGGACTGAAATTACACACATACATACATAACCTAGCATAATTAATGCCCATTCAGTTCATTACCGTAACAATTAAGTGGGATTAGGTAAACTATTATTATTCTATATGGACTCTGGACTTTTATGTGCTAACATTAAGTAAGTTCTGTTGTTGTGTGGTGAGGTGACATACATCATTATTGTATAGGGAACCAGAACCAGCATTACTATTACTTAAATTACATACAGTGTATTCTATACAAGAAATATAAAACAAGCCACACTGCTATATACATACACGAACTGTTACACACTGTTACAGTTAATTTCAGTGTATTGTATTGTATAAAGACTTTGCATAATACAACCAACGTATAGGTGTGTACTCTTGTTTTGTTGTTGCCTCATTTGGATCTGGATTGAATTTAGACTTTTGGGTCATTATCAATAGTTGCGTGTATTTGTACTGTGTTTTGTATTTGTAGTTGTGTATGCAAGTTAACTTAACTTAACTTATAACTGGATTGGAATAGTTATACTATACAATACATACGTAGCTGTCAGCTGTATGTTTTAATGTGACTGGACTGTGTCTTTGTGCCTCTTCGGATATTAATAGCTATTGCATAGCTATACGATAGTATTTTGTATTTCTCGTAAATATTTAACAGACATTCTGTCTTCACCCGGGTGTAGAATCACTACGGGCATCTCATTTTGGCAAGTGACCTGACCAGTGAGAGCAAGTAGTGATTAAATGAGCAAAATTAAAATGGGAGTTCAGTCCGACCACGAGAGTGGCTATTTCGAAGGGGATGACTGCGGAGATGATGACGATCTGGAAATCCTCCATGAGGAGATTGTGAATCCTGGGAATCTCCCAAGGCAAAATAAAGGTATACAATTATTCACATTTTCGCAAGTGTATAAAGCTACTACGTATGTTTAAGTGTGTATTTCATATATCTGTATAGTAGGTAGTGGATGTGATTGCATTGTGCAATTTCTGTAGAACAGAAATAGTAGATGTTCTAAGTTTTAGTTGAGCTAGACGTTCAAGCGCCTGGCTTGTATGTAACTACTATAAGTACGCACATTAGATACGCTCAATAGTAGCAAAACCTAAGTTGCGTTGCGTTGAGTTGCGTTGTTCTTCTATTTGCAAACTGTTATGTTATTCTATACTCTTCTATACTACACTATAAGGTGAATTGAATATTGCATATTATTATGTAGCCCTACACCCTACAATACAATACAAACTGGCCATTCTCTCTCCTTTCACTTTTTGCACGCAAATAAAATGTACCAAGCCAAGACAAGCTTAGTAATAACTATTACCTTATGTTAACAGTACAGCAGCTGCATTTCTAGAAGGGGACTGCTGGACTGGATTGATCTTTGTAAAACTGCATTATATAAAATTAGATTGAGCCTACCTCACTTAACCTTTTGTTATATTTGTATACTACATTACACTGTTAATTAAATGTTAAATTGAATTCTATGTACTATGTACTACATAATATTCTGTTACTATAAAAAGCAGTAATCATTTAACACTTGAATTAAAATCTAATTTTAAGTACAGCATGTGTATTTCAAATTGTTTACAAACTTTAGTGTTAGTGAGAATGGGAGGGAGGCAGAGCAGAGGCACAATCTGTAGTGTTAATTTGACTGATAGCCAAGCCAGCCAGTTTTCGATTTTCTTGCATATCATTCATTGGTTGATTACGGTGGCAATGAATTTTCTGATAAAGTAGCGATTATCTTGTGCTGTGCACTCGCAGTGATACCTAGTACCAGCATAATAAAGCTTATAATAAGCATATATAGAATATTGCTTAATGCTATGGAGCTGCTCTGTAGTGCAGTGTTTTATATATCAAGTTTTTATTTAAATTACTAGATAGTATCGTTTATCCAAAAATATACATTCATTTAACGTTTTACAAATATGTACAAGAATTCGTTTGTATGTACATTTATAATGCATTAGATTAGATATTATGTTTGGGCTGTATTACAATATATTAACCTGCAGTGTACGTCTAGAGACTGACAACGTGTTACATTGCATGCACAAGTAAATAGTGGACAGAACATGCAAAAATAAAAATAAACTGAGTTAGCATGAATTGTAGGTAACGTTAGTGAGATTGTCCGATAAGCAAAAAATATTTCCATATGTCTAGAAAAACAAATTCGCAGACATGAATATTTCATATAGAAAATACACTCCTTAATGTAAAAATACCTCCGCAACGTGACTAAACCCAAATTAGTTGGAGATAGTCATCTTTTTAACAAATTATTCTAATTAGTACCTATGTAGATTGCTATAATGTCTAATAAACATACTATGATCATAAATTAGTATAATTAAGTAATTTAAGTAGTGTAAGAATATGTAGTTAGGAGAAAGAACTCTCTAGACTATCATATACATAGTGTGTATAAATCTTTCTAACTTTGAAATTCATCTTTTGATTTGATTAGACATTCTTAGCCAAAGCAGTCACTGTTCTTTAGCTTTAGCCTTAGCTTTTGCTCTTATTCAAGTCAAAATTAAGTTAGTAGTTGTGCACGAAGTCTTATGGACAAGTATCTCTTTCCATATAATCTGTGAGTCTGCTTACTTGGACTTACTCAATTCTATAGCACCTACTTGGAGTTGCTAGCTTTTCCTTTGTGATCAGACCAAGGTTGAGTTTGAGTTAAGGATGAAGTTTGCTAAACAGAGAATTTTCCAGAAGTGTAACAGAAAAGGAAGCTGGAGAGAGTTGAGTGACTGAATCGTGCACAATAGAGTTCATATCAACAGAACTGGAAGCCTAACGAAGTTTCGCTTGTACTTTTCCATTTGCTAGTTTAGTTTGCAAGTTTACTATGGAGAATGGCTATGGATTTTGTTTGGATGTCAGTGTCAACTCCAGGACAAAAGGATACCTTTAATATTCACTAAGGCATGCATGCATATACAGATATATTATCTCTTGGAATGATTAACAGTATGAAAAGGCCGATCTTGCCTTTAAGTTTAAGCGTTGTGAAATTCCTTTTCTTATGCAAACTTCCATTTATGCATATTATTTTGTATAATGTCTACATTTGGATAAAATAAATGGAGAACAGCATGTCGTAACTATATAACGATATAACTTAACTTGTTTCTTACTTAACAAGGGACACAGAAGCTTTTTTGTTTTTGATTCTCAATTTGTTTGACTTTGACTGCTGCGTACATGTCAATATGGTTCCTTTCCAGCATAAGCCAAAGTCAAGTCAAGTCAAGTCGAAGCCATATAGCAAGCCACACCAGACCAGGCGATCGATGCCCTTTTGCTCAATGGCGTTTCCAATAATTCCGAATCTAGTTCTTTTCTTGACTCGGCTTGAGTAATAATCTTTTATCCATTAGATTACTTACAATATATCTCAATTCCTTACATACGTACTACGTACTTTACTTACAAAACAATATTTATGCCTCTTTTCTTGATTTAACTTGTACGTAGTTACGATATCCATTATTTAAACAACTGTGCCCTTTAGGAAGCATACTGTAAGCTTTATAATAGTTGAAATCTTCTTTTAGGGTTCTCTAATGTATCTAGATCGGTAAATAATCTTGGTTATCTTTTATTACATGCGTATATACTAGTTATATAAATACAATGTAACTGTTCAGCTCAATCATTCCCTTTTCTTTGTTATCCATACTTAGTAGGTAAGTATACCTGTTTGCTCTCTATCATACTTATAGTGCACGCAATAGCAATCATATTATGATAGAAGACAGCCATTTATTTTATATAGCAAATAGCATGTAGCATTGAGCGGAGAACGATTGCTGAATATTAAACTGAGGGAATTGACTGCTCAGTATAATTCGTATTCATTTAGAAGCAATATCTGTAGCTGTATTGCAAAATATTATCTCCAAACAACATATCAATCTAATGGATCGCCCATCAGAAGAGCATCTTCCGATTTTATCGGTATAACTATTACTACTTGTAATATATGTACAGACATACCTGTGTTACTTATACAACATATTATAGTAAGTACCTATCAGATGAATCAGATTCGCATCTTCGACCTTATTGCAGGAATTAAGAATTAAACGCACCTCTGTTTTACAGTTGGTTTCTTTTCTTTTAATCTCTCTAACTTGAATTATAGTTTGCATTATGTACATAAAGAAGAAGTAAGTACAGAGTATTACTCTCCTTATTTTAACGGATACAAAAATTTCATGTCAATTAAATCCTTTACTCCTTATCTAGACTTATCATTAAGAAAGAAAACTTAATTCACATTGATTGGGTTCGCAAATTCATAATGCGTGTATACAATATGCAGATAAAAAGCCTCCGTGTTAGTAATTACCGCAATTTTGAGGATAATTACATATTGTGCTGATTACTGATTACTCTGATAAAAATGCTTGTAAGGAGAAGGGAATCTTATCGAATGAATTCGAAAAATGATATCAATAAATTCGCAATATTTTTTAGAATACCTTAGATAAATTTCCTCTGCAATGGCATTTTATAAAGGAGGTATATGGACTTGTTATGAAAAGTCTCTTTTTTAGTAGAGATTGTACAGAGTACATATATTAATCCAGGTTTTACAGTAATATTTCAGATAGGCGTGTAAAATGAGTCATCGGAAAGTTCCAGCTGTGATATTGATATTACACTACTACATTCAGCATTGGGTTTATTTGCTTCAAATGTAATACATAGGTATGCATAAATAATAGGTACTACTAAAGTGTAGTTTCAAAAACAATACAAATTAGCAAGTAAAAAATGTAAGTGCATAATTTACACGGAGTTATTGAATGTACTTTACTTTCTGGAAGAATTGAGTACCTACTCTACCTACCTACAGAATATTCTATTATTCTTTGGTCTGGATCAAGAATTGTAGATTGAATGTATTTGTATATAATAGGAAATGGTTAGAGAAGGGAAGAGTAAGTAAAGTATGGAATCACTCGTGTACTTTTAGTTAAAGGATTTGTTGCTTTCTACGTTATGTTGTGTATGCTTATGTTGTAAATTGTAAGGAGTTGGGAGATATTTAGTAGTTTTAGTTTAGTATGCCTCACTCAGTGAGTGAGAAGAGGAAAGACATTGACCTGTTCGCTTGAATCCCGTTGTCTGAGAAGAGCTGACTGACTGAGTGAGTTGATGTGATGCTACACTCCATACACTCCATACACTATTCCTTTTACTCCATTACACTTTACTTAGCGTTCCTTCTCCGTCTTCTTGTATTTGGCAAGAATCATAAGGCGTGATCAACATCTCTCTACATTACTTACTTTACTTGCTACACTATCTCTACTTACTAACAATACATTCTATACTATGCTATGGAGGATGGAGTGCTACTGCTTTTACTTACTGTTCTCTTGTTGACTGACTGATGCATATAAGAAATATTTACTACTTAAACAACATAACACTATCTCTCCAGTCATGTAGAGAAGCTACAGCCACACACAGGATTGCTCTCTTCTACTTAAACCTGTGTGTACTACTATATACTAGAAAAGTGTATAATAGTACACAAGCCAATTCATGTTCACTAATCTTCTATAAATGTGGATAGGATTTTAGGATTTAATTATGACATTTTTCGTATGTTATTAACAGTTTAACTAAATATAAAGATTTACAAGGGGGCTGTATTCGTGTAGTGGATAAGCCATGACCATGTAACAATTAATTAAGATGCATGTAACAATACATTTGTATCTGGACATTTCGAAGAATGATGACATGATTGTGCATGCATTTAGATGCCAACGGGCTTTCTGTCATGCCATATGAGGAATGTAATAGGAACCGATTTGTTTGCAACTTGCCGTTTCATTTCCACAGAAGTAGACATCCTGTTAACGTAGAAACAAGATATTTAATGGAATCGTTACACTTTACACGTTCTACACGTTAGCTAAAGTGTAGTTTATGGGAAAGGGTTTTCAAATTTCATCATTCTTTACGCATAATTTCATATTTCAATCTTCTTTTACATTTATAGCTTTCTGGAAACGCATAACAATATACAATGTACAGCTGCTGCTCTAAACTTACATCGGGTTGCATCAGTTACTGATTGTGAGTATTTTCGCTTCATTTGCTTAAAGGATAGGGTTTTGCTATGTATGACAGATTAAAATTAAAATCATGGCTATAAGGTTACCTACGTTCTTTTAGCTGTAGTAGTATGTGTGGTAGTGTAGTGCATGACAAAAGAAAGATGATCTCTCTTGACTTTTAGTGCTGAGTCGTCTTTGTCGTAAGACATCAAACATTTAAAAGAAAAAATCTGAGGATTTATGGAGGAAGTTAACGTGGAGGTTGGAAAATAGAAACTGAAGTGAAGGAAATAAGATCTGTTAATGGCTCATTGACTCATAATATAATAGCTGAGTGCTAAAGAGTGCATGGCATACCTACTCGTAAGTACAATGGAAAATAGAATTCGGTTACCGTACTTGTCTTGCAGGCAGTTATGTGATGTGATGTGTGAATTCGTTTACCATCTCCTCTGTACTTACAATTTTACATGTAATGTATCTCTGCACTGCACTGCATGCTGGAAATAATCTTTCCTTTTATGTATGTCTATCCTTGTTCCGACCGTAGCTAATGAATTGTGAATGTAATATGAAGACTAATGAAGTTATTTAAAAACGTTGGTAACACATTAGCATTAACATTATCCTACAATAGCATATAGTGTGCTTATGCTAACTCGTTTGAATAAACATACGTGAAATTAACTGTGCCCCACTTAACCAAACGTAAACCAAACCAAACCACCGATTGCATTTGTTATGTTATGTTATGTGAGTCGCTCTATTCTATTACCGTAAACTAAGCACATGCTAACTTGCTAACATTAAAACTCCTTCTAATGACACTTGTAGATAAGATTGTTATTACCGAGTTATTTACTGTTTACGACATTTCGTCTCGTGTTTTTGAACTTCTGAAGCTGTAATATTAGTATGTGCCCTAGTCTAGTAAATGCATTAAGACATAAGAAATCCCCCAAGAAGATAGTGGCTTGGCCTGAACTCAATAAATATCGTAAATATTATGTAAGCTACCAGAGATAGACTTGAAACTTTGAGATTTGGGATTGTGCGTTCTACTTACATTTAATTCAGATACATAAATAGGTATAGTTACGTATTATACGTAAATGTTTACGTAACTAAACTATGTACCCATATTATACTGTGTACTATGTAAGTATCTACTTTATGTTTGTATAGAAATGTTAAACTTTAATAATATTTTTGTTTACAGTTTAATAATACCTTGTCCTGTTTTATTAATTTGAAAACAATTAGCCCTTGCTACAGTTTACAATATGATTATTGTAGCAATTAACCTTTCATGTTATTTATTTTAAAGCCAGAAATGCATTACATTGCAGTTTTTTAGCTTGCTAGCTGAACTTTCTTGTAACGTTATTTAATGCTCTAGATTTTCCTGTTAGTCACTTGTCACTTTAGTATTAGCATGAGTTGGCTCATTGCTCTGGATATTGTGTCTGTGCAAGGAAGTCTATGAATATTCATTTGGTTTCCGGGTTCACTGGAATACATTTACAATTGCACTGAATAAATAAAGACGAACGGATACTTTACTTACGATTACGAATATAGTAGACAAAATGAATGCAATTTCTCTGCTTTATACTTAGAATCTTGAACTTGAATATTTATATCGCAGTGTAATAATGCATATAATACCTAAGTAATATAATAAGGACGACATTTTTTTTAAAGCTCTGGTCATATTTTGCTAAACTTATTTTCATAGCAGATACAACAACGTTACATTCTTCTTTTGCTTTGGGAAACTTAAAAAGTTTGGTTTTACAGTGACTTATTTAATGGAAATGAAATTGTAGCTTATACAAATATATCAACAGCTTATCTTCGTTTTGTCCATTATCCTTATTTTCAGTTTTGGAAATGTAGCTACACGTATGAACTATCTTCGTAGCGATGGATATATTATGTACTACGTATACGTAAGTATAGATGCAATGTAACTTTATTATGACATGTGTTTGTGGGTGTGTGCTCACGTAGAGATAAGTAAGGACATGAAAAATAGGAAGGCAGAGCGTAAAGATGGACGGACACTCTCGTTAAAGTTGGTGAGTGAGAAGTGAAGATTAAAGAAGAATGTGGATGATACACATCATACTTTATAAAGAACAGAATAGAATAGAACACAGTCGCTATGTTTAACGTAAATTGTAAATTGTAAATGCACATGCCCATCCACATCCATACAATTGTACTTTACTTACATATAAATACATAAAATAAGAACAAAGTGTATTGTGTGCTTTTAAATTGAGTCTCTCTATCTCTGGGTTAGAATCTGCTCTATCACTATCATAGATGATTTCCTTTAACAGATATACTTACATTACATACTTGTATTGCTAACTTGTGAGTGAATGTAGTCAATAACCAAAAGCAAGTGGAAATCGAGTGAGTGAGCGAGTCGAGAGCAAATAAATGGTTAGTTAGTGTTGGAGATCTGTACATTGTACATGCAGGACAGGATGAAGTGATTAGAATGCTTTTGTGTGGGCGTTAACGAAACTAGCTCCTAAAACTTACTCTTCCTTTGCTTTTGCCCACAAATTTTATTTGCGTACACTTAAAGCTCTTTTCTACTAATTGCATGTAAAATTGAAAACGAAATGACAGATTTTACTTTTCTTAAGTAGATTACATAAGTTAAACCCATGTATTTCCAATTTCCACACATACGCCTTTATTCTATCAAAAATTTAAATTTTGATTAGTTACCTACATTTATGCCGAGTCTTCTGATTATAGTTAAAGTTGATGTGCATATGGATATCCTATTAGTCGTGCATTGTATCTCTATTGCCAATTATTCTTTAAATAAGGAAATCAACTGGGATTTAAATATTTTAAATACAGAAACATGTTCCTCCATGTACAATTGTATCGTTCTTATAATAATGCGAAACATATTTGTACTATTTCATAGGTAGGTGTATTGTATTGTGAGTATTGTTTCCATTTGGCATGGCATTTCATAAAAAATGAGTAGGCCGACAACGAGTTATATAAAAAATATTCTATTCTAGTTTAAGTATTGTTTGTACATACTTAGGAGTTAGGATTCTTGGCTTGCTATGTGTAGTATACATATAGCTATGATAAATATGGTGAGAAACAAATGCCGAAGCGTATAGAACAGTATACAGTTGTTGGCGTAGTCCGTAGTGTAAATGTAAAGAGTAAAGAGTAAGCTATATAAGAAGACATTCATTTACTTACAAGAGGATGAATAACCCTTGGAGTCATGGCACTCAAAATCATAGTCTAGAAATACAACAACAATGAAAACTCACTATCCGACAAAAGACTGCTGCTGATTATGATAAATACACAAAGTGAATTCATTCATATTGTGTGAATGATTTGATACTTTATTACAGGAATCAAGTGTTAACGTTAAAACATTAAGATACACTACAGCTATGTTAATTAGTTTAGCTAACACAATTATTTGTGTCATACTAACTCATTTTGGCTGCTTTGTATGAAAAACTTTTAGCTATTTAATGTGTAGATAATAAGATGTAATGTAATTACATGAAAACTTCGATACTTACGTAAAACAAAGTTAAAAAAACCAAGATTAAATTTCATTAAAAAGGTATTCTACGAAGGGAAAATCCATATTAGGGTGATATGTAATGAGTAATGAGATCACACCATTATTCGAGGTCAGATTACATTCCAGAAATCTATTAGCAACATAAAATGACATTAGGAGTCACAGTATATACCTAAATGTCTACTCTATTATGTAAACTTGAAAGGATATGAAAATCTCGTACAATATAAGTGGGGTACACATTTCAAATGAGAAATTGATAGTGTTCTTTGTACATTGAATAGAACTATAATTTGAGAATGTGTCTGACTGACAGAAAAGCAGCAAGCAAAGCAGGCAGTAGAGTAGAAGAGGAATGACCTCACATGGCTAAATAACCTTCACCAAGGAAAATAACCTGGTACCGTGGTAATAGTTTACTTTACTCGTCATGTCCATGTCCTAGCTCTTCTTCTTATAGATACATACATATTATTCTCCTGCTCCTGTTCTCCGCAAAGGCGAGACCTCAATTGACTTATGTTATGCTTCATTTGAATTTCCATTGTGCACCATTTCTTTGTAGTAACCTAATAAGCTTAAATACACTTCACTTCAGTCAAAATCTATGTGTGTGATATCCTAGTATAAGAAATACATACGGTTTCTATCAAATAAACATGAAGTTTGTAAGTAAATTGGGCTATCTGTGCATTTTAATGCGTTTTAAGGTTAACCTTAAGGCACTTCACCCTTACACTTATGTGTTACACTTTCCTAAGGGTACAACGTCGACAACGTGCAAGCTACAAAGCATAAGTGTCTATTTCCACACAATAATGTTTCATAAATATAATTGATCCGAAATACTGATACATAATAATATATAGTATGATGCGGTTATCGATAAACGGATAAAGAATATGTATCTCTTATCCATCTCCTAATCCAATTCCTATTTATATATTCAGATCTCAAAGGTTGTTTTCCTCGACGTTAGCTAAATACCTAAATCAAAATGACGCCAGGCTTCATTTAAATTTCAGATTTCAGTGGACAACTATTTTTAT